>JAUZNC010000286.1:17353-38546 GCA_034780395.1 Vannuccia rotundouncinata | reverse complement strand
TATATTCTCTGCACAGATCTGACACATTTTCTATATTCTCTGCACAGATCTGACACATTTTCTATATTCTCTGCACAGATCTGACCCATTTTCTATATTCTCTGCACAGATCTGACACATTTTCTGTATTTTCAGACACATTTTCTATATTCCCAGACACATTTTCCCCTGCATAAGTAACATTTTATTTAGCAATTTAAAACATTTCAAACCTTCTTTTTATTTCTTTAAAACACGAAAAATCTAATAAATTTCAAATAATAGTTTTCAAAAACTAGTTAATTTTAAATAAATACAATAGTATAAAGATTGATTTGAGTCTCGACATTTTCTATTTCCATCAGAGAATTTCAAATCCAGGAAAAGCTCTATTTGAAATCAATGAATACTCGCTCTCACGCACTGCAACAGAACCATAGCAATCAATAAAAACTGTTTTTTTTAATATTTGTCTAAAACTAATATGGAGGCAGTCCACACGACACGAGTCAACAGTATCGTGGTATATGACAAACAGTCAGTTTATCCAAGGCAAGGTTTCAGCTGTTGGAGCACTCCGAGCCACCGCTATAGAATAGAATGAAATAGAATGATTTTGGTTGGATAATTGGCTGGTTTGAGAGCTAAACGTATCACCAACAACAGACTGAACTGGTGATTGAGATCAGGTTGAGATCGACTAGCTATTGTAAAGTTTCTAGGGATGAGAGAAAAGCTCTGCTTACAACATTAAAGATGTGCTTATTGACAAAGTTTTGGAGTTAGATTAGGCAACAGTATAAATGATATCGATTTTTGTGTTTTACTATTGGTATTATTGAATTCGTGCATTTCGCAAAAAAAACATTTCAAATGGGTCGCATTGCTTTTATCAAAAGGGCACAAAATCAAATCAAAGTAGAGAATTCGTGTTGGCTTATATTTTAAACTTTTATCATGAATAAGTGGTTATTGAATTTCGAAGGTAAATTATAAATTAATTGCTACGATGTTCGTGAATTTTCGGTGAAGGTTTTTGAAGTTGTCTAATGGTTTTATAAAACTTACTAAAGATAGTTTTCATTATTTTTTCGATATAAATTGAAACAAAACTAGTGATTTCAACCATTGTTGAATATGTTGCCGTATAAAGATGAATTCCACCTTTTAATAGTAATAATGATTGTTCTAAATGCAATACCTCAATGCTAAATGTTTGGAGGCACCTTTATGCAGCTATGGGGAATGTCAAAAGGATGGCAACTCACCCCAGTGCTGACTAGGGATAGCATGATCCTCTCGTTCAGAGCCAGAGTCTCTCCTCCCTTGACCTTGATCCTCTTCTTATCCAGACATTTCATTGCATACCTGCACACAAAGTAATGGCCGAGAGCTATAGGCAACTACAAGTCAAACATGCTACGATTACAAAAGAAAAAAATTAAAAAGTTGAATCGCTATTTGATCATAATTTCTCATGACAAATGTAAGCGGAAACTGCTCGCCTTGAATTCAAGTTAGCAATTCTCCACTTACCTTTCCAAAGAGTATAGAGCATAGTAAAACAGTAGCTGGTAATGCATCTCTTGTAACCTGACTAGAAGCCAAACCTGCCTTCCTACCTGCCAGCCCGTGAGTTAGACTTAAAGGGGAGACAGTAGGTTTTAAAAGGATTGCCATACCCTTCAGTTAGTTACCCAGCAAAAATACTTTCATGGATGCTAGAAAAAGAGAGGCTCTTCCATGTGGCGCAAGAACGCAACTCTCCCTGCGTTTTCCTCTCCCAACAGTTTAGCTTCAATTTGAGAAATGCAAAAAATAAAAGAATAAGAAGAAAACCAGGCGACAATAGTAGTATAGCAGTTCGCAGGCGAAGAGGAGGTGGAAAATCAATAATTATTTTGCGGTCAGGATAATTCGCGAACCTCTGTAACTGTAGTGTTGCCTCGTTCTTGGTAATACCGTGAGTGAGAGGAAGACGAGCCAGATAGGCAGGCAAGCCTGGATGAGAAAGCGAAGAATGAGTTTACAATGTACAGTAGATACATATATACAACTCATGACTCCCAGAAAATGTCTTGTGCCTATGATTCTTCGATATGGCGGTATTTTCCCAAACAATCTGTTTCCATTCTTAATAGCTGCGCTGACTCGAGGTTTTCCTTGTATTTTTCATATATGCTGGTTGAGACAAGATAACCCATACAAATTCACACTACAGTAGTGTATGTAGTAATCAGGTATTTCCTCACTATCAATACATACCTTCAATTGCCTGCCAACTATATTGCTATAACAAGATTAAAAATTCAATATAACATTCTTCTTAAATTATTTACTTTTAAGCCAATAAAATATAAGCTAAACGATTTCCCTCAATCTAGAAAAGCTTTAATCAGATCTAGAGGTATTCACAAATAAATAATTATTCAATTACATTTTTCCTGTGTCTGCTTTTCGGCAGCCGTAGACTTCTCCGAAGCCGCCCCTACCTATAATTCTGTGCACGCTAAAGTCGTTCATAGTCAGCTGGAAAGAAGTCAAATTAGCAAAATTAAAAACAGATAAATGGGAGGAGGGTACTGTGTTCTTTGGAGGCAATAATTAATTATAACTTTAAAATTGTGGTAATATTTCACCAATTAAAACATTTTATATCACAGATGAAATCTAAATTTAATAAAAATGTAATAATTACATAAAATAGAACTCTTCAACATTCATTATTCTGATCTAAATGCGTCACAATTATAGTAATAGTAGAACATATTATGAAACATTGCTCTATTAAAAAGGATAATTACTTCCTTCTTTTTGGTTGAATAATCAAAAGGATTTACTATTTAATACTTCAATGTTTATAATTTCATTAACAACCCCCATAGGTAATAAACAAAACCCTATTAATTTATAAAAATGTCATTACAAATTCATTCTAAGAATAAACTGGATACAGTAAAAAAAATAAAAAAATATATACTAGTGATCATAGATTTTTTTTTTAAATTATAGTTAAAATTAAATTTAATTACATTTTTAAATGACTAGCGTTCTGACCAAAGAATAATTTCAAATATGTTACAACAAGAATTGCTTTCATGGATATCGACGCATGAACTACAACCTAAAAATTAGAAAAGATCATTTAGGAATTTATCTGGTATCTTTGCTACAAATAGAAACATCGAAATAAAATGATCTGACTAACAAAACCTGTATTTTTCAAATGACTAAAAACAAGTACTCTTATTCTGATTAAGTAGTAAGGCTGAATAGACTATAGTATACTTCACTCCAGGCATGACGTATACGTTGGATTCGTAAACAAGAACCAAATTTAGTCCAAAACGGAAAACTCTATCATTTGAAGTCTAATATTGAGAGTTACTTTTCAGTTTTACTAGATTTTTAATAGTTTTGTAACATCCATATCCGACATCATCAATAGTTCTATTCAATTTTTCTCTTAAGATTAGAAGGGTGCAGAAACTATTTATTGTTGAGAAATCCATAGCAAAATATTATCTGTGCAATAATGTATTCATAGAATCAAAACAGTCTCTTCTATAATATGATGTATTTCAACCATATGTAAATGTTCCAATCCTATTCTATAACAAAGTAACAAAATGTCAAAGGGATTTACCGAATATTAACAGAAATTTTAAAAATATTAATTAACTTTTACTAAACAATTCGCTACTGGGTTCTAATCTTGAAAACCAAATTCATTATTTTTCGACAATTTGATTATTAATTTACGAAAATAAATTACAATGAAAAACCATCACTCAAGGCAATAAAAATGACATAACTTTTTTATTCAGTTAAAAATAATAAGCTTGTATGTCTACGTGAATAATAAATATTGTAAAACTTAAATGACGTCACGGGAAGATTACCTAGACAACTGAGCACAACCGAACAAGGAGGAGAACAGGGTGGGACTGTTTCGTCAAATTTATTAATGTAGCCCGTGCCACATCACTATAACTAATCTCACTGACTCGATAATTGCTCAGTTGGGAACAGATTCGTTCGAAATCAGAGATTTCAAGAATTTAATGCTATCGATTAACTGAGATAGACTCCGATTGGTAAGTCATCTGAGCGAGAACCGTGCTTCGCTGTATTAGTTAATTTTAGCACTAGCATTGAGGGAAGAAAAAATATAAATACAAGAGTGTATGAGAAACTAGTTCTATAACTGTAAGAAATATCTCACTTGAAAATATAAGAGAAACACATTTGGAGAACCAGAAGAAATAATAATAAGGGGGAAAGGTGGCATATGGTAGTAGGGAAAGAGTTCTCTTTTTAAATAGGTATCAAGTGGTAAGGTTAGGGTTACTTTAAGCCGGATCGAATATTAAGGGACGAATATTGTCATTTTAACTCCAAGATTTCAAAATCCATTAAGATGAAACATATGAACATTCAGAGATTAACACGTTCAAAGGGGTACATGTTTGCGCTAATTAAAACTGTGATAATTAACAATTTGGAAAATTATATTTTATATAATTTGTCATTAGGATAACATCTGAAATTGTAATTTTATTCGTTTGAACATCGTCTATAAACATTAGATTTAGTCACTAAAGATACGTTAAAGATACATCTTTTTAGAAAATTAATTATTTCAATCGATAGGCTTCTAAAATGCATTTCAATATAAAAAAGCTTTCTTCAGTGGTGTTGTTACCTCAACCGTTTTTATTAATGATAGAAACCGGCATATAATTCAAAACAAACAATATAATTTAAGTCAATGGCGCAGATTTATTGAGACAGGTTTTAATAGCATCTATTATATTAAAAGAGTTCGTATTATAATGCTCAAAGCTTAGTATTATTCTCTATTAGACAGGAAAGAAAGCCATAATGAAAAACTGAAAATGTAGCCCATAGAATAATTCTAATAATATACAATATGAAGGAACTTTGACGATGGTAATAATAAGAATTTTTCTTAATTAAGGACTACCTAAAAGGTTGGAGCAAATTCTCACTTTTTCTTCGTCAGATAATAATAAAAATAATAAAATACGACAGTTGCTGATTGGTGAAGGTTGCCAACTCGTAGCATGAAATATTATGATAGCCGTCACATTCATGATACAAGCAGTGGAATATAACATAGAATATTGTATTCGATTTGTTTCATCAAAGAAAAAGCTAGTAAGCAGAAAATAAATCTATATATTCCTATTTGTAAACAATTGATTTGTTAATTTATAATTATGTGTATTCATGGAGTTTCTAAAACTAAAAAAGTAGTAGAACAATTTGACAATGTCCTCCCGTCAATACAATCTAGTCTGGAAGAAGCGTTTAAAATTGTTTTATATTCTTTTATAAGTTTTTGTCTTCATCAGAATTTATCAAAGAACAATTAAAATATTGCTATTTGCAAACAAACGTCAATTTAATCAATTTAATGGCGATTTACTCACATTAATGTTCAATTCAAGATTTTTCCATTGACAAAACCGCGTGAATTTATCACTGAAAGCAAATAATAAAAAAAATATTAAATTCGCGGTCAACTAAAGTTAAACATAAAATTAGACAGAATAAGCTCTACCTCTTCAGAAACTTTTCAAAAATGTCCCCACGGAGATAGTTACATATTTCAGCCATGTATTGCTGCAAAATAAAATTGAAAGAAACCTCAAATCCAACCAAAATACATCATAGAGCAAACCATCGAACTTACTGTAAATGTGTCTACAGAAAGGGCCCTAGACTTTTGAGCTTGGGTTAGCTGTTCCTGAACGTAATCTACTGCTTCCCGAGTAAATGTCTCAAATAAACAAAAAATTAGAACAAATAATCAAAGAGATAGGCATATTTTATGATCAACGTGAGTGGTACTTACATGTGTTTGAGACAGTAATTCTCGCATTATGTAAGTGTCATATATAACCTTGGCTGACGAGATGCGTTCATCGTCGGTTTCAAGTTTTTCAAATTCTCGAATCTTAAATAAAAGAAAGACTGGGTACAACTTCATAAGATTTGAAAAATCCAATCGTTCATTTAATGGATTTGTCCAACAACCAGAACACCGTTTCCTTCACTATAGTAGCAGGCAGATCATAAGAAGGAAAGCAGATCAGTTTACGGTGTATTATCAAGCTGACTTATGCTATAACAGTTGAAACAGTGTGCATTGAAAATCAGACCGCTGTTGCATTTTACAGCCCATAATTTATCTTAGTCTAAAAGAAATATTGTATTATAATAAGTAAAACTAGCCTTTTGAATTTACAAAAGAACTTGTTTACAAACAAATATTCCTCGCATTACAATATTAAACAGAATAAATTAGCGTCCTGAACAGGAACTTAAACACTTACTGCATCGTAAAATTTAAGCTGAGGGACTGATTCTACTAGGGATTCACAGAATTCCTTAAATAAAATATATCCTGAAAAATAAAAAATAAATATTTACAAGAATTGAGTCAAATTTTCTTGAAAATCACAATTAACAAAAATTGTTTACCTATCTTTTGATTGAAAATTTTGTCAAACGTCGCTTCACCAGTTTTTTCCAAATGTTTGTACATGACGCTTCTAACACTGCAAACAGAAAAAATATATCTAGGTCAAACCAAGGAAAAGATATGAGTGGAATACTAACTTTTTAAATATTAGTTCAGCAACTAAGGTTTAGGATATTATTACTATAGGAGTAAGAGGTTTTATGTACTTCAAATTTGCAAAACTTTATCATTCAGCATTGTCAGTTAATAGTACGCTAAAATTCTATCTATCACTAAATTTTATAACTTGTATTTTGAATTTTTAAATTGAATTGTTTATCCCAGGTGTGAAATCCATGAAATAATGTATAAATAATTCAAATTAATGTTTAAAAACAACATTTATGAAGAATAAAATAAACTGTTAAATTTATGTTTGAGTTATAAATATCAATTGTATTAATTAGAATAATCCATGAAATAGGCCTTAAATAAACCTATTTTGAATGTGCACATATGTTCAGAAAAGAAGGTCAAGAAATTAAAAAAGAGGCATTTACATAAATTAAAAAATGAACTAACTGATTTCCAGTTGGATTTCTAACCAATTCTTGATTTAATTGATCCTGACAATAAATAACCTCTCTATTTCCATAACTATGCAGAAGGCAGAATTAAATAGTGTGAATAAAAATTTGGTACATTTCCTTTTTCACAGAAAATACAGGCTGTATAATTAAAAACAAGCATTTGTCATTTTTTAATGCGAATATCTATTAATTTGACTTACTAATTAGCAGATTCTATTTAGCAATGGAATTTCAAATATTTCAAAAAGAAATCGATCATTTATTAATTTTGTAATTTGCGAAGTGTGCAGCAGATTATTCTGGTATGGAGTGCACTAAAGATAGACTTATTTTTTTAATTGAAAGTCTAAGACAAAACAACATGCTGAACAATCTAGAAGGAAAAAATATGTGCCTCGTGAGACAGCCCGCATCTGACACATTGTCTATATTCTCTGCAGAGATCTGACACATACTCACCAGATGTAAACTTGTGCGAAAGGTACATATTCACTAGACTGGAAGCCCAAAGAACACATTTTAACAATCGAAAACATTTCTAATTGTTTAACTGAAAATTTACCGAATTTTACTACTGGACGGACAAAAAGCCATGAAGCATATGAGAAAAATGTTTGAAAACGATGGAAATTATGTTTAGACTTTATCGTTTATTTATATAAACATTCTCAGTTAAAATTAATTGTGTTATTACTTTATGCTTAGAATTATTAATAAATTAAACTTGTAAAAATCGACAAAAGCTTGTTTTTAATGATACAGCCTATAATATACACATTGTAAATTTAAATAAAACCTCCCCGTATATATTGAAAAAAATTCCATTGTACAAAATAAGAACCTATTTCAAAATGACTTCAAAATTTATATAACATTAATATTAACTTCTATTGTAGTAATATTTAAGAGATTTCAAAAATGAAAATTATTTTTAATAGATTTTTTTCCATTTTGCACACCAGTCTTTACTTTTTATAATCAGTTTATTTTTCATTTAAATTATAGTTTCCTTGTTTATAGTATAATACAAGTAATTCATTTATAGTAAATCCATTAGTTAAGATAAAAGTATTATACAATTTCCATTTTCTAATTAAATATCAATTTATGTGTTCCAGAATAAACCAGAATTTGGTCCATTTGTCATTTAATCAAGCAAGTACATTTTCAGTATTTTCACTACCGTAATAGCTTCGAGGGCTTTTATTCAAAGAATTATAATTAAAATGGAAAAAAACTGAGAGAGGAGTGTAAATTTAGTAGTATACCCCTAACTTACATCGTATTCTGAATAATATTGAATAATATCAATTAAAAAATATATATATAGAAAAAATTATTTTTAAAATAATTTAATTAAATATTTATGCTTTTTGATTAATTTAGCAAGTGTGAGTGAGTAATATTGACAAAAATCTGTTGAGTGTCTATAAAGTGGATATAATTGTTTTAATATTTATCTAGTTTTAACATATATCTAGTTATCAATGAATAATTACTAGTCAAAAAAATATTAATCTCAGAATGTAATTTTGACATAAATTTGTTTTTACATATCAATGAACATTTTTTATATAATTATGTATTAGTGATGGATTTTTTAAAAAAGTTATTTGGAATACAGAGGACAAAAATAAATAAACATTAGATTGAAAGAATATATACTTAAGTCAAAATTTTGTCCAATTGAACATTTTGGGAATTTATTAAAACTGATTAAAATTTGAAAAGGGGCAGTCAAGCATTGTTTCTTAAAAAAACATGGTTGATGTTATTTAAAAGTCTGTTAATCAAAGGTATACAATTTTTAATTATTTTACTTTAACTATTTCAACCTGGGTGGTAAGACAGTATTTCCATGACAATTACATTAGTTTTATGGAGTTCTAAAAATAGAATCTAGCTAAATCAATGAAGATAGGTTTAACTAACCAGGTGCTTTGTGAGATAAAATGTTTGACCATTTCCTCTCAAATGGGGACAAATAAATAGAATTACAAAAACCCACAATTTTGATTGGCTGAGAGCAGGTAAATTTTTTTCAGATGAAAGGAAAGCTAATTTTAAGGATTTTGTATTTTGTTTCACTTCTACTAACTAGATAGATTGTACAATTCTTCGATTTTAGTTATTTTGTATTTTTATTGCATGAGTTTATTCTTGAGAATGTATTGAATATGCATGTACATAATACCTACTATTGAATTTGATAGCTTCTTGGTAGTATAGTTGTTATATTTTAGAAACATAATTTACTTGCTACAGAATGCTCAAACATCCATTGTATAATTTGTGATGACTTTTATTTTAGATATACATACAAAAATGTTTAATGTAATTTGAAAACAATTTATAATTTGTATAATCCAACTTAAATGTATTTATAATATACATTTAAAGGAAAAGGTATCTTTTGGATATTATTTTATTTTGATATAAATATATTTTGATTGATAAGAACACTTTGTTATGACTTTCCATTCATTTATAATTTGGTATAAAAATTATCATAAAATGATTGCATAAATATATTCTAATGTATATAGAAAATTGAATATAATAATTTTCAAAAATTTACAAATACCTCAATAATAGTTTTGAAATATCTGACTAGTTTTGGAACAAAATGCAATAAAAAATAAATGATAATTAATCAGCCAAAAAGAATTGAGAATTTTTATTGTTCCTGATAATTGGAGATTTTACATACCTAGGCAAAAATGGGAAATACAAGAAATAGAAAATGTATTATATTATTATTTATAATTGTTATATTTTGATTACTATTTTCTAATTACTTATAAGAAATAATTTATAATTATAAAAAATTACTATATTAATATCATTATTATTCTAACTATATATTATTATATTAATTGTTTATAATATTGTGAATATTCATAATGTTCTTTATATTGTTTAATCCTTTTACTGCAAAACTATGTATATGACATCATGTCAGAGGATATGAATTTAATGTCATTGAACTTTAAAGCAATCATATTGTATATATGTAAAGCACATATATTTTAACTTGATTTTTATTATCATTTAATATATATATATGATTTCTTATTAATAATATAAATAGTTTATTTATGTTTTGTGACACAAAGGTTACATAGGGTGCATAAAGTGTTTTTAAAATAGTGTTATGTAAAAAAATGAATTAATCATTATGGAAATAATATTATAAAGAATATAATAAAGAAATATATTAATTGTATTTTAATAGATGATATATCTTATATTCAGTGCCATAATCATGATTATATTTTTATCAGGCTGCCTTTTAAAAAAGCCTCATTTTTAAAAATAAATTATATGTAAATGATATAGGTGCACAGAAAATATGATAAAATGTTCAATTTCAAGTAAAAAGTGTCATATTATTTTGATTTTCAAGAAGCTGCCTGAATGCCTGATAGCTATATATGACACTGATATTATTATTTTATTTAAAAAAATATAAAATATTGAAATAAATTATAAGGATTTATGTTTTTATATATTTTTTATTAAATTAAGGATTTTAAAAATAGAAAGTTAGAATAATATATTAATAATATTTATATTAAAATTTATATATATTTCATTTAATATATCAAATAATTTAAATAATAATAAATAAGAACTACATATGTTGTTAGGTACTTAGAAATTATAATATATATTTAGCTAAGTTAGGTGTTAGGATATAAATATGAATTCAAAGTTGCTTAAAAACACATAATATTTTTTAAATGTTCTATAGTTTGATGCTATACCAAGCCCACCATATTTCCCTTGCAATTATAAACTTTCAGATTAAGTTTCCTATAAAAATGATATGTGTCTTACCTGGCATCTGGTAATATAATCTTTTTACTAGCTCTTGCTGCTGGAGTGGATTTACTTTTCTCCATGGCCATAAGATAGCTAACATCGGCTAAAACTGCTTCCAAATCAGCCATGATGAATTTAAGCACCTATACTAACGAGTATTGTCAAAATATTTTGTTTACAAATGAACAAAACGAAAGAAAATATTCATGTTAATTTAGTCGTTATACTCCACAAAAAAACACAATTAAAGTCTGCGCTGATTACATTTTTAAAAATTTGATTAATTTAAAGCACTCAATTTATTTATATTTTAAATCTTTTAGAAAAATATTATTAAGGATACTAAATTGTTAGTAATGTATAACATTCTTTTAAAAAAGTTAAAAATAAAAGATACTTTTCTTTAATTTAAAAAAATTGCATACTAGTATTCATATATAAACTAAATTATTTTTATACATATATCAATATATTTAAATTTTTATTCTTCCTCGTATCTGGTTGTATAATGAATAAGCGAAAAGAAAAAGCCATTTCTTCAGATACAAATTATGTTGTTTATTGTTGAAGTTTCGCTTTCCATTTACAGCATTATCAAAACATAAGAACAGAAAATTGTTACGAGCTAATGAAACTTATATAGTATGATCAATATTCGTTAGTCAGTTATATAGTTTTAAAAATAGATTGAAAAAGATTGACAACCTGTAATAATAAAATTAAACTTGGAAATCTAAAATAAATGTTAAAAACTACTTGAAATAAAAGAAGTAGGCGGTAAAATTTAATAAAATTTTACAATGGAAAAATCGTTATTTAAAATTATTATACAAAAAACAATAAAAATCAACATAATAACAATATTTTTCTAATCAGAAAGCAGGCGGATCAAGAAATTATTGAGTGAGGGGTTGATCACTCACAGGGGTCTATGTTATAATATATTTATTTATAAAGCAGCAGTGAAAATATTTGTTAAAAATATTCTGGGTTGCTTTTAATTGTTAGCAAATTCGCAAGGAAGTGATTTATTCATTAAAAACAATTTTGCGTAAGCTATTTTTCATTTTTGATCTAAATAATAATGAATTACTAGATAGATTAAAATGCTTAATCTGCTTAAATTAGTTAGAAATCTAATGCTTTGTTTCTGTTAGTAAAAATATTTCGATACATTTCTATGAAATAATAAAATTATTTGTATTTTATAAAATATTTTACGATAAAACTTTTAATTATATTGAATTGAATAGAATCGGGAAATACCCTTTAATTTAACCTAAGTTGCACCAGACATCCTAAGATGCCATAACTCTTCTTACCCTGCAGTTATTCCAGTTCCTTTTGCTATCTGCCAGATACAATGATTTGGGGTTATAAATATCTATGGGGGTGAGTGCGAGATCCTGAGCAACTAGAGAGATCCAGGTGAATTTGCGTTTGCCTTGGGGGTATGAGGATGATGGGAGAATGGCTTGGTGGAGGGCTTGTTTGGCTGGGGTTTCATGGTGTAGTCGGAGAAGATGGTCTGTCCAGTTAAGACGACAACATTGTATGATGGTGGTCCAGGGTATTTGTTTTGTCAGTTGGAGAAGCTTGTTGGTGGAGATAATGGTGGGGTAGATGATGCCTAGAGCGTATCTTAGGAGGCGATGATGGAAGGAGTTTATGTTTTTAGCAATGTTGGGGGTGATGGTCCAGAGTTCGGAATTATATAGAAAAATGGTTTGGGTATATCTGTTGAACATGCGCATTATTGTTTTGTTTGCTAGTTTGTTGTTGTTCAAAATGGGCTTGAAATTTATCATGTTGAACAGGGCTTTGGTTTTGTGGCTTTTGAGGTCGTGTTGAGTGTCGAGGTGGGTGCCAAGGTATTTGCATTTCTGCCAGGGGCTATTGCTTTTGCGATGGATGTTGTATGATTCAGTTTTGGTTGGGTTGATGTGTAGGTGTCTGAATGGTAATGTTTGTGGGAGTGCGTTTTGTTTGTTGGTGATTTCAGCTGGGTTGCCTGTCAGGTATGAAATATCGTTGGCATATTGAAGGTTGATTGTGACGGATTTCGGTGGGGTGTTGTAAATGTGATCAGGGAGGTGTGGTGGTCTGGCCGGGATATTTAGTGAGGCATATGGGTGATTGGATAGTAGGTATGCAGTTTGGTCTTGGGAGAGTGCTGAAGCAAGTGCTGTGTGGTGGTTTGGTATGGAGTTGAGGATTGAGTCAAGAGTGTTGTAGAAATCGGTTCGTACTTCTGGGTTGTTGGTGCTTTGGTTGAGTGTAGGGGCATATGCAGTGACGAGTGAAAGGATTTTGCCTTTTAGCTTTGTTTTGTTGAGAAGTATGTTGTCTGATATGGGTGTATTGGTCATGGTAATGGCTGAGGAGTGTATGATACCGATTCCTCTGTGAGATTCCTCTGTGAGATTCCTCTGTGAGATTCCTCTGTGAGATTCCTCTGTGAGATATTATATCATTACTTATTTAAAATGTTATAATTTATAAAAATAAAAAAATAATTAACGAAATTATAAATATTATAAATTAGTAAATAAGGGTTATTTTGAAATTTTAATTTAAATTTCATCATTTGTTTTTAAATTTCATGCAAACTTGTAACATAGTTTTATTTATTAATTACCTAACTAATTAAGTTTAATTTAATTATTTTAATGTTAAGTTATAAATTACATATAAATTTTAAATATAGGCTAATAAAATTCATAAAACGTATAGATGCTAGTACAATAAAAATAAGAACTTTATTGGATACAAAGGCCATATACAAGTATGAAAAGAAAAGAAAACCGCATATTTCGTACATATGTATGTTATAGGTATGTGTAATGGATTAAGTTATTGGTAATTAAGATTAGACACATCAATGCGACGAAGGTGGATTATTTTCAAATTTCGAAGAGGTTAATTTTCAAACTGTCCATATACTTTTAAATGATACTATCCTTATAGTAACAATTAACATATTCATAACATTGTAACTATACCCTCACATTATGTGAAGTTCATGGTGGTTCATATTATTTAGTCTTTGGATGTTCCGGCCCAATGCTCAATCTATGATTTTTCTATTGTTTTTCTAAGTTAGTTTATTTAAAGTGATGTGCAGAATAAAAATTGTTATTCTATTTTTTGATGGCTTGTTAGGTTTCATATATTATATTACAAAAAGTAGCAAAATTATATCCTTTTATATAAATGTTGTTTTCAAAAATAGATTGACCCACAAATTTTAAAAGAGCTCTACAGCATGCAGAGGAGTTGGTCGATTGGTCTTCAATTTTCAGTACCTGCCTAACTTTTCAGGGTTTTCGAATGATGCATAAATAAATTTTTTGGACCACCCTTTTATATTATTATTGATTATCGATTTTTAACTTCTATAATCAAAACAGCATTTCGAATCATTTAAATCGTGATTCTAACTCTAAAAAAAATTACCTATATTGATTCCAAATTTGGTACACAGATTGATATTATGGTTACGTATTCTAATCCTGAATTTATTTGAATTCAGATCACATTTACTCTATGATCCGGATCTAATACACTTTGATCTGGATCAAAACTAAAAATCGTGATTTTGGTGCGCTGGATCCCTATTTTATGATCATGATCACGGGTTGAAATATCTAGAAGTCACTTTATTTTATTTTTGATGATCAGATGTCATAAAGGAAGATAACTGGCTTATTTATTTTGAAAGTTATAATAGAAAATCTTTAAAAAACACCATATTACTTATTGATAATTTAAAATAGTAGTGTAATTCAAAAATGTATTCCAATCGATAGATTTCATGACCAAGAAGGTATTGCAAAAAAATTTGAAATTTAGCTGTTTCTATCAAGAGTTAGGGGATGTGGGTCCATTTTCTAGGGTTAATGAAGAAAACTACTGAATATTTCATTTAGTGAAAAAATTTTAATTATCAAAAAGAAAATGACTGTTAAAAAAATTAATTAAAAAACTAAATAAATAGTTTTTTTCGAGAAATAAAAACCCGAATAAAAATATAAAATTTAATATTTATTTTTTGTTCTAAATATAGTTTAATTATTGGTTGAAATCCTTTTCAATTAGTAACAATCTTGAAGTGTATATAATTCTACCCAAATATTCGAAGTATACTTGATGCTTAATTTTTTTACAATACTAAAAATTAGCGAAAATGGGTACAGGAAGTCATATATAATTTATGGATATATTAATACTATTTAAATTTTTGTATAATATGGATGTTGATGTATCATTATTAATTCAATCGAGGAATAATCAATCCGTTTTTATATGAATATTGCGGCATATTTTGAAGTTCAAAAGATTAAAACATTAAAGTTAATTAAAACTGTCTATTTTGAAAGGATATATTAATTATACTAAGCTAATTTATTCCTACTTCCGATACATAAACCATGAGAAATCAACCGTTTATTATCATTAAGGAGAAATAGAGCTCTTGTTTGCTATAAAGAGCAAAACTTCTCTTATTATTTCATTATTTAAGATTAAAAGGAAAGTTGTTCACGATGCGATATCTTCTAGCGATACTGTCTTTGGCTGTTATTCTCAGTTTTGTTCGAAAATCTTTTTCAGTTGGTAAGAAAAAATTAACAATAAACAAAGAAAGAATAATTGTCTAGTGGCCCATAACTCATATTTTAATCCTTTTTTATATATAGATCCTCAGACAGAATGCGAACTTAAATGCATCGAAGAAGACTGTGAAATGGTTTCATTCGACGAAACGGCAGGATGTAAGTGCGGAGAATGCACAAGACGCAAAAAACGTGTCATTGAAAAACGACGTAAGTATCGATTTTTATTTTCGCTCTACAATTTAAGATTTTCAAATTAATGCAATTAGAACATATTTTAAACACAAATTTTGAGATTTTTGTTTATAATCCGTTAAGAATTTATAAAGAAAATATACGAATTTTTACAAACTTCTCATTTTATGTAAATGCGAATATGTCAGGTTAGGGTTCGTAAGGATTTAAAACAGGATTTACTACGATAATTATATCTGTTCTTTTAATTAATTTTGTATTGCATATTTGTAATGTTATATTACATAATTTAATGATATAACAATAAACTACACAATAAACTACGATATTTACTACACAATTTTAATCTATATTCAAACTAAGCACGTGACCACATAATAGCGATGACGCCTCGTTTAAAACCACTTTGTTATAATTTTATTTCTTACAATAAAATCGTGTGCTTGAAATTTCAAACTATTTTCGACTAAAAGAATTTTTACCGCAAGTTTTAGGTACAATAATCTAATGAGACATTATCTAATAAAAAAATGTTTCAAATTTCAGGAAGGAACCGATTCATGCGCTACTGATCCCCAAAATTTATAACCTTATTCTGTAAATTAATTTTCTAATAAACCGAATTATGATCAATAGATCATTCAATTATTTTCAGATCAATAATTATTACTAGCCCGAAAATGTGTTATTTAATGAATAGTAACTTATCTCAATTCATTGTAGCCTGCGTATTATTTATTTCAGCATTTGTTTTAGAATGTGGCCACAAGAAAGTAGCTTCCTGTCGAATTCAATAAATAATAATTAATAAATATTTTGATTGATTCCTGCAGATTGTCATTCGAACTGAATTTGATTTATAAATAAAAGAACTAATTAAGTAATAACGTAAAAGTATAATATAAAAGTAATTTCTCAAGACAGACGAAAGGTTTATTTTGGCACAAAAACAAACGTTTTAAACAATAATATTAAAAATAAATAGAGGAACGTAACACATTGTCAAAAACAGATCTATATCCCAGAAAATTGAAAGATCAAGATCCATTACAATAATTAGAGGCAGAGATTATAGATGGGTATGGGTATAGGGTAACAAGGTAAGATCCTAAGTTAGTGTTAGACTATATTAATATAATAGTTGTATAGGAGTTAGTAGTATAAGAAGCATCACAAGAACAAGGAGAAAAATTCTCAAAAACTGGATAATATAACAAATGTTTTACACTGAACCTTTATAGAAAAAAGGAAATTGTTGAATGAATGAGAGAAAACTTGCTGTACACAGTTATAAAACTAGCATTATATTACTTAAATCAGTGAGGAAGGAAACAAAATCAATTAAGTAAATAATAGTTTTATAAAACTAAAAAGAAACATGTATATTATATTTCTTTCATGGAAACAAAATGTATCGATTAGATGTAGTAGAGAAGTTATAACAATGTTGTAAATGGTTTAGGAGATTGCCTTAGCTTCGGGCAGATAAGCGTCCCAATATTGTATTACCTGAAATAAAAAAAAAGAATTGTATATTGAGAGTGTCATTAAATAATTTATAACCAAAGTTATGCAGAAATAAAAAAAACTTAACCAGAAAAATCACACTTCAGGCCTGTGACAGCACTTTTCAAAAAAATATAGGAGGTTGGGATAAAGAAATATAAGAGGTCGGGTATTCCAGCCTGTATTCCAGTCTGAACTGTGGATAAGTGGTTCTCAGTGTCTTTCATATCAATTGATAGTAGCTCAGAGCCTTGATTGTGTCTCACAACGTCTGTTTTCAAAAACTGTAGTAGCACCAATCTAGTAAGATTTGTGTACAACAAATGCACCTATGCCCCAGATCCTTGAAAAAACGTTCAAAATTATGGAAAATATGAGAAACTGAAATGATGAAATGAAGCTTGCTTCAAACATTGGATTCATCAAATTTTGTTTAATTCTTTTGTAACGATTCGGATTGGTAGCAACTTGGCTTGCCGTAATTTTCTTATTCTAACCATGTTAGGTATGGTCTCCAAGAAGTAGGATTTGAGCGCTGGTAGCTAGCTGTTCAATCAATCTCTTACAAACCGGCATCAAAGAAAGCCATCTGGTTTCAACATGGCGAAGGAAAATTTTATCATCCAGTTCAAGGATTCCTTGAACCATTTTGTAGTCTTCTCTGTGGGCTGAGGAAAGCTAGAACCAATTGAAAACATCAATTGCCACTTCATCCATGTCCCATGATAAAGCATTCAATCCAGCATGAAATGCATTTGAAACAGTATGGAGTGTGCATAAGCCCATATATTCAAATAATAATATTTGTGCGCACCATTTGTTCAATAGTTTACGCAGAGATTTGTTAACATTTGGACCAGAATTATTTAGAACAATTAGGTTTTAAGGAGTGGGATTTTTTTATTGTTTCATTTAGACTTCCTTGAATGCTGGAAATGGGAACAATTATTTTTTGAAACCGAAAAAAAGTGGATTATGTCTGCAAGAAAAATATAAAAACAATAAAAAAATTAACACAGGCAAAAAAATATAGAAGAAATGTCAGAAATATATAGGAGCATATTATAGAAGGTTCACAAGAAATATAGGAGTTGTCACACGCCTGCATACTTGAATAGATGAATTAATAATTGGAACCAACGAAACATATCACAAAAAATTGACAATAATGTTGTCAGTTCCAATTCGGAAGAGACCTTTTGTGTGTAAATTTATTATCTTCTTAATATATTTCAGAATAAACGTAGATAGTAACCTAACTTTCGGACGTACGTTCTTGTCAGATAAATCACATCTTATTATATCAATATTTTAATTCTAATCTGACATTTTAATTCACCTTTTCCTGATTTGCGACCATCCTTTCAAGACATTTGATGACCGACTTTTTGAAATCGGTGACTCTCTGTTTATCGAAAGTGATCAGTTCTTGCTTGATGCTGGTTGAAATACGCTCAAAGTCCTGTTTACCGCGTTCCACTCGACGTTCGCACTGCACCGAGGAACAGAACAAGTTACAATTTATTATCATTTGATTTTAGTAACTCAATGTTACACAAGTCAGACGCTATTGTAGCCGAAGGATTATAATTTAACAATACCTAAATCTATATTGGTCATGAGTTGGATATTTACAGATTAATAATAAAAGTTTTGCAATTACAGCCTTTTATTTTTAATGGAAAATATAGAATGATCGGATTAAATTTAACCATGTTAATTACTACACTAAATACAATATTGGCACTAATAAAAGATATAAAACAGTACATTGAAAAATGTATTATCTAGGCGATGTATTTGCCGCAGATCAGTTAAAATGTACCTCAATAATCTCTTGCTCAATCATTCCAATTTTATCGTTCTTGTTGGCCAACTCCAGTTTCACTTTCTGTTCTCGTTTCTTGGTCAGACTTAATTCAGCGTCCTTCCAGCTTTTGTACAATTTGACACGTTCATGAAATGTTGCCTTGAAAAGAAGAGGTGAAAGACATTGAGAAAAAGGAAAAGGGTTGAAATGTGATGTGTGGTCAAACAAAGTCGGAAATAGGATCAGGTGGCGAAGTATGTTTTTAAGTTTAAGTAGGAAAAGTACATGATACTGTTTTAATGTTTTAACAAATGAAGGATATTATAGACACCTTGACAACCACGATAAGGCTAATGTAGTCCTTGACAGTCTCTGACAACGTGTAGAAATCTGATTCGGCCTGGTCTGAATGAATTTGTTCCAGTCGCTCTTCAGTTTCAGCAAGCTGTGAGAGAGCGCGGGCCAGCCCAGTGTGCTCCTCAACATTTGCCAGGACAGAGGATGCCCGAGCCAGACACTGAGTGTGACCTGCGAGTTCTGTAGAGGGAGAAGAACAAGGATCATTAGGTCATTATTTTGGTCATCAACTTCCTCTTTCATTATTTAATGTGTCGTTTGTGTCGATCATATAATAATTTAGCGGAACCTTGACCGAACGTAGATTTTCGGTAGATACGAAGTTTTATTGCAGTTTTAATAGCTCAAATCAAGAGGATCCCACTTTGAGGCTTTTTTTAAATCGATAATCAATATCTGGTGGCCTCCTCCGATTTGTCCAAATAGTAAAATAGAATTAACTTTGATAACAAACATAATTTATATATCAAAATTATGAATTTGAAATAGTTTATAAATAGTTATAGCTGCTCAATCGAGTAAAATCGTTTAGTCAAAATAGGGTACAATTTTATTAGTAAAATTATTTAAAAAAAAAACATTTGACGCATAAACTAAAATTATTTTCTATGACTATATGCATTTAATTTATAAAAAATACCTATTTGATACGATATAATTAATTAAAATTAGATAAAATTTAAAAAAGTAAGACAGAATTAAAAGTACGAATATGGTTGATTTAAAAATCAATATTTTTATTATTTAATGCAAAATAAAAGCATTTTCAACATTACTTTTAATTATAGTACGATTTTGGCCAAGGCTTCATTTATAAATGCAATGTTTTATTTTTGTATCTAGGTTTCAAGTAATAATAATTCCAGAGGATGCTAAACGTCCCACCCTTGAAGAAAATTTTAATTGACAATTTTAGAAAACCAATTTGACTTTTGAGGTATTTTAGAAATCTGGAATTACATACACAAGTAAATAAGACCAAAACATATTTATTTTAAAGTATGTAATAACATTATACAATACTAAAACATTAATACTGTTCATAAGAAATATGTATAACATAATTATTCAGTCATTTAGTTCCTTCCCAGTGTGTGAAAATAGAGCACTCACACCCACATCTAACTGTTATCTAACTATGCAAAATTCCAATAGGATCCGGTGAAACGTTGTCTGCATGTGACTGGAAGCAACCTTGAACATATTCATCCTTTGACCATCTAGACTTGGTGGATCAGGAGGCAACGCGGACTTCAAATGATCGTTTGATGTGACCGGTGTACATGCTGAAGGAACGACTCAGTAGTTGGGGGAAGCGTCTTCACTTTAGGTGCTGCTGTAGTTTTCTTGCATGACATCTTAGAGTTCCATACATCATAATGAAGGCTGACATATTGGATCTGATATGATCTTTGGATCCATAACAAGCACCAATGAATCTATAGTCTCCTCAGACACTATTTCCTCCAAAAGCTTTTGTGAATCGTCTCCCTGTTGTTGCGATGTCGCCTTGATGCCAAGAATTTTTCTACCAGCAAATGGACTAATCATAACTACTTCACATGTAAGTTTTTGTTGGTGGTAAAAGTGTACAAGCATCACGTCGGTATCGTTACATACAACTGAATTACTCTTTCTGTTGAACAATCATCAGCTCTTGTCTGAGCTCCACTGAACGACCCAAAGTTAAATGCACAACCATCAGTGATTGTTACACATCTGGTCACTGTGACTGGATTTAGTGTGATCCCAATAAGTTCATCCGGGCCCTTACCATAACGCATAAGTTCATCCGGGCCCTTACCATAACGCATAAGTTCATCCGGGC
>JAUZNC010000286.1:0-17253 GCA_034780395.1 Vannuccia rotundouncinata | reverse complement strand
ATAAGTTCATCCGGGCCCTTACCATAACGCATAAGTTCATCCGGGCCCTTACCATAACGCATAAGTTCATCCGGGCCCTTACCATAACGCATAAGTTCATCCGGGCGCTTACCATAACGCATAAGTTCATCCGGGCCCTTACCATAACGCATAAGTTCATCCGGGCCCTAACCATAACGCATAAAAGTCGATTTAATAAACATATCTAACCATATTTCAAATATCTCAACAACTCCTCACGACAAAACATAATGCGCGAACATTGTGCGGAACTCTATACCAGACAGATTTTTTTGAACGGCCCCCAAAGGCAGATTGTAAAAATTTTGTATTTAATTAAAACTATGGATTTTTTAATACTTTTTATTTTTTCTTGCGTTTTAAGTTTATCTGGTTTTGATTAAATATATTGTATCAAATAGATATTTTCATTCGGTATTTTTTTATAAATGCATATACATAGCCATAGAAAATATTTTTAGTTTTAAAGTTAAGCGTCAAAATGGTTTTTTCTTTAATTTTACTAGTGAAATTTACTACTTTGACTCTCCATTGAGTTGAAAATTTCAATTAATATGCAGTTAACTATTAGAAACTATCTCAAATTCATATTTTTGATAATATAAAAATTATGTTTATTATCAAAGATATTTATATTTTACTATTTGGACAAATCACAGAAGGCCACCAGATATTGATTATCGATTTTTTAAAAGGCCTCAAAGATGCCAAACTGGAATCATCTTGATTTGAGATCTCTATACATAGGAGGTACCGAAACTGCAGTAGAACTTCGTATATACCGAAAATCCAGGTTCGGTCAAAATCGTACTTTTGACGCTGGACTATATAATTGTGACAAAGAGGGATATTCGGGGATTACAAAACCCACCTTTTCTATTAGTCACAAGAGACTCAAAGTTTTGGTGGAGTCGTATGAGCTGCTTCTCCAGGTTCTCAACCTCCATCTGTTTATCCTCGAACCACTGAAACGGGAGAGTATTTATCTTGTGTCAGCTACTATACATAGAGCGAGGGAGAGAGAAAGAGGGCTTCATTACAAGTCAAGAGAGTAAACGACATTTCGGAATTTAAATAATAAAATTTGGTTGAAAACAAATCAAAAATTTAAAATAAAATCTATTTAAAATTTATTCCGACTGACAATTGTGTAAAACTTCAGATTTATGACTAATAATTCATCAATACCAGTCTATAATAATCAAACATTGTGCATAACGATTTGGAAGTTACTCTATTTATTAGATTATTGATAGTGAGACGGTGGTTGACAGATCTGTTTATTTAATGACTGAAGTCTACTGAATAATTCCAACAAATCGACCTATTCACTCACTCGTCAATATGCATGCGGATGAAATCTATTTATAGAAAAGGAATAAGTGTGAAAACGAGATAAAACACATATTTTAATCTAATCCTGGAATCATGATCTAAAACGCACAACAATAAAATAGTCTGTATGATGCTTTCACTATAAAATGTCATACCCAGGCAAAACTATGACAACACAGTTAAACAGTTTAAAGAAATGTGCATAACTAAAACATTAAGTTAATAAACTGGAACAGAAAGGAAATAAAATATTTTAAACAAACATAAACTTTTCTTAACAAGCTTTTGGCATATAATTACAGATTAGTAAAATGTTTTGAACGAGTATTAATACTCAGATTAAAAAAATTGTGAAAAGGGAAACATATCCAACATAACTTTTCGCAACTTCATTGAAACTCTTAATCCAGTTTGCATAACCATAGTAAAATAACTCACAACACAAGTAATACAAGCGAAAATAAAGCCGTCCAAATCAGTTAGGCTGGTGCCGCATTGATAGTCATGCATACAAAGATACTTGATGCTTAACAATACAATCAAAGAATTATACTCAAAGAAAAGTTTTGCAAGGATCAATACTCCGACATACCTGATAATCACCCATCTATATTGTAGTCATTGACAGAAAGAGATCGAGAGGCATAGTTAATAGATTAATGTACCCAAAAGCCGTAAAATTGGGATAAAATCACCGAGATAATTTATGATGTATTTCAAAAGATGGTTATCGCAACGAAAAGTAGTTCAATTAATTATACCTACAATCTAAATTAATAAGAAAAAATAGGATAAATAAGTCAAATATGTGTATTATTCCGGTGACAAACAACAAAATAAAAATATTTAAAGTTTGAAATTGTAAGCGTTTTCAAGGGATATTGTTACGTTTCTCTAAAATTAAAGTCCTTCAAAGGGTATTGCAAAATAAAGAGTTCCAACGGAGAGTGGAAACCTTGTTATTTAATCATATACATTAACTTACCGAGTCCACTTCGTCCATTTTATAAGTAATTTTCCCCACAGCATCGCCAACATTCTTGAAAAGCCGTATAACACTGGCGCCAGAGAGGGCTTGGGTCCCCGAGGATTTTGGGAGGTCTCCATCGAACTCGAGAAATTCACGAAAATCAGGATCGATACGGAGACGAGGGTGCTTCGAAATACGGATCAAGAATCTAGATAGATCAAAATAAATACTGTATTGCGTGGTTCCAACTTTATGTTGTGGTAAACTGTAACTTTTATTATTTATTTCAAATGAAGGATGTGAACAAATAATTTTAGAAACTATAGCATCTTCAATACAGAGTTCATTTGGTCTCTATATTTCGTAATAAAAAGATTTAAATATACTACAACAGAGAGAATAATAAATGCTCAGTTTGAGAATGTGCACAACAAATTTAATAAAGAATACATTTGAAACATTCTTCCAAAAGTACCTTTCTAAGGCTGCCCTTCGATGTTCGACGAATTCTCCAGATGAATCTTCCTTGGACATTTTGATTTTGGTCAAGCCTAAAGTTAACAGAACATGTTAATGAGCAAACAATTCAATCCACATAGATGAGTTCTAAGCAATAAGAAACTGTCTAATCCTCACTTAGCACGGATTTCTCGGGGGGAGCTGGAATGAAGAAACCGGAAGTGAGATGTTTGCTGACGAGTTTCTCGTGTAGACCCAAGAAATCTGAGAATCTCCGACGGACAGATAGTTCCGGCTTCCGAAAAACCGAAAGTGTTGTCTGTAAAATTATCAAAAAGGAAATGAACAACTTAACTAATTATTTTACTGAACTTATATAACAATGATATTTAACAATTAGACATTAGTGTTGCCACTTTCAATAAAATATAAGAAACGGGGTTTTGGGGGCGTAGCTCTCTCTCAAAACTTGTACGAATAGTCTATAACTCATAGAGTACGGCTTCATTTTAAGAAATGTAATTGAATGAACAGAAATGTCATTGATATTAATCATCAGATCAAGCCTGGTAATTAGACAATCATAATTAAATAGTACCACTACCCCAGCCCTTTAAGTTAATCTTTCAATATTTTAATCACATTTTGTAAAATAACGATTTAAGACAAAAACTCGAGTGGCAACACTGCGATTAAATATCCTTTTGGGTTTTTGAGACAAGTATAGGTGACATATATTTTTATCATATAACAAACCTTCGTATTAATTCTATATACGATAAATGCGCCCATTCCATCACCAATCTTTTCCGGATCACTGACTTGGATATACATGACATTTTCATCTTCGTGACTCTAAAAAGAAAAGTAGACATTTATATTGTAATTTTACTAAAAACAGTATTTAACCATCTACACATGAATAAATATCCATTCTAGACAAAAAAATGAAATTTAAAAAAAGTACCCTATTGATACAGAGCGAAGGAATAAATAAATATGTTTCCAATGAAAATGTAGATGATAATAGTAATGTACATCGTGACCTACTGAACTAGTTGGCCTCTTCTTCTCCTCCTTGACTTCCGTCAGTTCGGGCTGTGAGATGACTAGATGGGGCTCCTCGGGAGCATCAGCCCCTTCAACAATAGAGGATTCATTTAATGATCCATTCTGTGCAGGATCTATAAGTAATGTTATGTGGTAACAAGAACAGACTAAAAATGTTTTTTTATTATACATATTATAAAGTTAATCTTACCTCCAAAAAGATCGTCCTCCTGAAAGAAACAAAAAAGGTACTAAAAATGGGTTGCTGGATTACTGAATATTATAAATGAGATGTTCCTATTTATATTGAATCGATACATTAAAATTAATTCAATGAGTTTATCATTGATAATAATTTAGTATACCTTAACTGAAATTTAAAACTTTAAAATTATAAATATAAATTGTAATCAAAAAATTATTGATAAAAATTAGTCCATTACAAATTCAGAAGATAAAATTATAATCATAACTGAGAAAATAAATAAGATAAAATTGAAATGGAGCAATCCAACATTTCAAATGAATAGATTTTGTATTATCTGTTTTGAGCTAAATCTTTTTAAATTAAATAAAATCTATAAATATCATATATTAATTTAAATGATAAAAATACTTTTTCAATTCAGATTTTTAAAATTTTAAAACTAGTTTTAAATTTTTGTTAAGTACAATAAAAAACACTCTCTCTTTATCTGTTCTGTAATATTTTATTTCAGCACAAAATATTTTTAAAAATAACATTTTATAGGAGTCTAAACCATCCATAAGTACCAATACTCAAAAACGAAATAGTATTCTAGAAATTAAATTTACACTTAAAAATTCCAATATTAATTGTATGAAGATATATTTCATCCCTTTTTAACTGGAAATCATAGGCATAACTTTAGTTACGTTTCACATGGTAGTCTTGTTTTGAAAAAAATCATGTTAATTCAATTAAAATTAAAGAATATAAAAAAAATTTATATTGTAGGTAGTTTATGTACTATTGTAAACAATGCATTTAAAATGTTTTGAATTTAATAAAAAAACAATTAATTTTATATTTTTTCTAAAATAAAGATTCAAATTGTATTATACTATATCAAGTAGATTTTTTTTGAAATGACAAAAATTAATATATATATAATTCATAATTTTAAGAAGTACACATGGCCACCATGAATAAGGTACATCGCCACTTTAATTAAAAATATATATATAATATTATATATATAATATTATATATATATATTAAAATATTCTTATATTAAAAAAACCATCATTGGGAAAAACATACATTGCACCTCTAAAAAAACTTTGCACATAATAATAATTTTGCCCTGAACTACAAGAAAGAATAGGTACTAAAAATAATTTTATTGAATTTAGTACAATAGAGATTCCATGAGTTTTTCTTGAGATTTTTCTAATTTCTAAAATTCTCTGAGGCATGGAAACCCTTAAAATTGAGATACCCATCATATATTATATAAAACTTATGGGGTGGGGTTGGTGGTTCATCTAGCTATTGTCCTGTACTATAAGGATAGTCACAACTCATTTTGACAGAAAATGTAAATAGAAGCAAGATATTATAAAGATAAATCATTTATGAATGAGTATATTACAACCATCTATATAACAGTCTTACTGTATAATAGCATCATAAACTATAATAAAACAGAGACACAGGTCTCAAAACTATATACCTTGATAATTCCCTAAAATAATTAGTGTAAAAAAGTAAACAATTCAAAGACAATAATTTTTTTTTATTTACAGCCTGAAGTAGACTTCAAAACAGAAATATTTAAAAAAAATAAAAATTTTGAATGATGAAAATAAATAACCTTACTAACAATAATAGATTCAATAAAATTTCAAAAAAATTATTATAACTGTTTTAAAACAAATTTATATAAAAATTTAAATTATATACAAGCACTTTAATATAATAAAATATTTAATACAAAACAATAATATTATTTATTTGTAGACAATTCAATCAGTCACTAGGCCATATGAAGTAAAAACAATCCCTGCTGGATCATTTTAAGTAAATTGAATCACTTGCTAGCCAATTCAATCAGTTGCTGGGCCAAAAAAGCTAAACCAATCACTCACCCCATGACTGATTCAAATTGCTAGCAAGCAATTCAATTTTCTTAAAATGGTCCAGTGAGTGATTGCTACAAACTTCATTTTGGCCCAGTGACTGATTGAATTGGCTAGCAAGCAATTTAATTTACTTAAAATGGTATAGCTAGCAATTGATTGGTTTTGCTTTGTTTGGCCCAGCAACTGATTCAAATGTCTAGAAAAACAAAAAAAATATTTAATAATTTATTAAATAGTTTACACATAATTTTTGTGAATTTCACTGCTTTATATTGAATTTAAAATACTAATTTTATTTTTAAATAATAAATAAATAATGTTGTTGTTGTTGTATAAAATATGTTATTATATTAAAGTGATTGTATATAATTAAAATTTTGATATCATTTTTTTAAAAACAATTGAAATAATTTTATTGAATCTTTTGCTGGAATTACTCAATAAAGTTAGTGAGGTAAATAAGTAGACTTTTATTTATTATGTATGTAGGTATAAAATAATTTATTAAATATAGTAGAATACCTAAAAATACTGATGTAAGGTACTGAGTAATATCTATGTCCTTTTGTTTATCCCAGCCTGCATTCCACCTTAATTGTACTCCAGATATTTATCAATATTACTCCAAGTTAACAAGTGAAAAATAGGGTTGGGTGTATATCCCATAATCATAAATGAATATCCATTTATTGCATGTTAAGTACAGTCTACTCTGCTAATTAGAATCTGGCAAATCGAAACAACTGTCTAATCAGAACACAAATTAAATCCCTGATTTTTCTTCCTATTGCTACAATATTAGAAAATTGCCCAAATAGAACACAGGCTAATGTGAAATAAAATTTGTAGAATTGTCCCTATACCTACAATGTATTTCACATTTGCTAATTATAACAGCTCATCTATATATAAATATATTTTTACCTTTATTTAAGAACATTTTCTATATTGTAAACCTACCTAAACCATGACTTGAATAATTAGGGCAAGCTGAGAGTATTAAGCAGGATAGCAAATTGTGTCATTGCATTACCTATATAAATAACAGTCTTATTTATATTATATGTATAATGGGAACTGATGCCATTGTGGGACTTGATCAATGTATGTACCACTATTCCATTCATGGTCTACAATTAATATAGTATATTTGAGATTGAAACCATCACATGGGAGTGCCATTTTATAATCAATGAGACCATTAAAGCCTTGCCTCATAATTTATGTATTAAGTTTAAATGCAAATATTTAGAGTTAAATATGTCTAACCAATTTACAGTATAAGAAATAAGGAAAATATTTTAATTTTATGTTAATCCTGTTCACATATAATATTGAATTATAAACACATATTTAGTCCATTTTAATTTTGTGGTATTAATTTATCTATTAAACTAACCCTGAGTTATTCAAGAAAACTATATTTTATTGTTTTTAAGATCTAACAAACATAATCTTACAACTTATAGGTATCATTAAAAATAAATTTTTGTCTAATCAGAACTCTGCAAATCTGAACATAAATGTTGACATTTTACCTGTTTTGATTAGCTGGAGTAGACTGTATTTTATTAAGTGACTGATCATGGATATTAATTTTAGATTTTAGACATAAATACAAATATAGATTGTATTAGTTGAAATGTCCACAACTGGTCACTAATATATGCAAACATCCAGTATCAAGACCTGAGGGCCCCCTGCAACCATATCTTTCTTATGTTAATTGAACGCCCACGATTTTAGTCAATTTCTATCTGTATATATATTAAATTCGGCTATATGCATACAAGATCTTAGCAATAATTGTTATAGAAAAAAGTCCTGACTGCTACAATTACAGTAGACTTTCTATAATTTTAATTATGAAATTATTTATAATATGTGATAATTAAGATTATTTATTACTCTTTTTTAAATATTTTTATAATTATAAGTAAAATTTTCTTACTGCTTCTTCAAATATATCTCTTTCGTTATCAGACATCTATAGATTATTTTAATAATTAAAATACTTATTTACTTTAAAGGGATTAATTAATTAATTCATATATTAAATATATTTTAACCATTAAACATTACCTATTGAAAAATACATTTTTATCAGGAATAATATTTTTAGTATACTTTGTTACAAAATATTTTCTAATTTCATAGGTTTAAAATAAAATTTTTTTATAAAACATATTTTTAAATATTCCTTTATATATTTATATCGTATTTCCATATTTTTATATCTACCAGACGTATATATTATTTATATTATTTTAACAATAACTTATAACAGAATTGTTTTAAACATTACATTAAAATATATACTAATATTAATATATTTGTTAAATGTTACAATATATGATTTTTTTTATTATCTAGTCATATTTAAACCTTAATTTTGTTTCGATATTCATAGTGGACTATATATGAATATTATATAAGAAAGAAAATATTTGCAGATCACTATATAATATAGTATATATAAGTATAATCATTGAAATAAAAATAAATGGAAGCGGCTTGTTTATTTTTTTGTCATATTTATATTTCTACATAGATATTGTATATTATATATAGAACTTTAAAAAAAGATAAACAAACTTAAACAAAAGGGTTGTTCAAAAATGACGTCATATATGCTGATTAGGGGCCGAGACACGTGACAAAGCGTGATGGAGGGGTAGATGGGGTTTCTAAAATTGTGACGTCACAAAACATTCCTGTAAAAGCCGCACAAAGAAAGATAACTCTGTTGTATTATCTTTACTCTATTTTTAAAGGTATATACACACTTATACACACTATACATTTTTATTACACAATTGTGCGAATGGAGAGTTTTTTCGAATTTTAATACATTTTTCTATACATATATATATATATATAACATGCACAGCATAAAGCATAAATAAATTTCAATAAATTTCAATAAATTTCAAAAAATTTGTAATATCGTGTTTAATATCGTTTAAATTTAAATTTTATATATAATAATCAATAATCGAGATATATCCTGTTAATTTATTTTTAATTTTGTTAAATAGTCGATGTGGAAGTGAAAATGAAAGTGAAAAGAAATGAAACTATAGATTATTTATTTAAAATTGTTGGATGCGAAGATTAAGCGGAGCTGAAATGACAAAAGATATAAATGAAGGAATTGGTAAAAATACAGTGAATGAAAAAACATGTCAGAGATGGGTAAAACAATTTAATCAAGGAGAATTCTATGTGCATGACTAAGAAAGAAGTGGAAGGCCTACCTTGGATATTAATGATGATATAAAAGACTATTTTCAGAACTTTCCTCGTGCAAGTACTTTATAGAAATCACAGCGGCTATGGATATTTCAAATTCCACAGTTTGGGAACATATGAAACAGTTTGATTTGAAGTAGGTATGTATCGTCTAAATGGGTGCCCCATCACATCAGTAATGGCAACAAGGAATCCAGAATTTGTTCAATTTGAAAATAACAATTTTTTGCCTAGAATAATCATTATGACTAAATTTGGATTAATTGGCGAAACGTAGTTACGTTTAATCAGACAAGGTGTTGGGCTGGACGAGATATTACAAGAGTACGAAACGTTTCACGATCTTTAACACCCGAAAAGAGTATGGTTGTTTTCTTCTGGGACTGCAAAGGCGTAATTTTTTGGTGTCTTCTTGAGCAGGGTCAGACAATGACATCAGACGTTTACTGCACATTAGGTATTAGAAGAATTAAAAGCTAGTATGCAAAACAAACGAAGGCGCTCATTTTATTCACCGAATCATGGTTTCCAACTACTACAGGATAACGCCCGTCCTCATACTACTAGAGCCACTGCAGAAAAATTACATAACATTGGTCTGCTTTCCATACCACATCCTGCTCACTCGCCAGACTTGGAACCTAGTGATTACTATTTATTTTCATATTAAAAAAAATATTTTCTGGTAAAAACTTTTAATCGAGATATGATGTGACAGTTTCTATTAGACAATGGTTTAATATTAAGGATGAAGGTTTTTTGCAAGAGGCATCAACATGCTACCAGAAAGGTGGACAAAATGTGTTCAAGCTGACGGCGATTACTTTGATAGTGAATAGTGAATTCAACTACACATATATTAAAAAATATATAGAAAAATTTATTAAAATCCGACAAAACTTTCCGAAATCCCCTTACAGTACGAATTGTATAAGTACGCATATGTTAGTTAGATTAATGAAACTCTGTCAATTATTATCTTTGAGTGTGTAGGAAGGGAGGGGATAGAACTTAACGTGACGTTTTATCTGAAAGTGTTTTCGAAATTTGTGACTGTGCGTGATATAAAGGGGCAGGGGTAAAACATGGCCAAAATTTGCGTGACGTCATTTTTGTACAACCCCAAAGATAGTATATCTATGTATTTCTATTTAATAGTAATAAACGTCCGCGGAGAAATTTATCTATATCGATAATCAATTCGAAATTCATGAGAGATGTAGTTATTAATACAATTATTTCTATTAAAATATATAATATTGATTGAATTCCCTATTTAAAACTGAACTGTGTTCTGAACATTTTTTGATCAGTTTGCCGGTCTAGATAAATAATATAAAAGTCAACGCAAAAAACAAACATCGCCAAATGAGAACAAATATAAAGCTTTTAATACTATTATAAACTCAATACTATTAATATGAAAATTGAAAATATTACTACAAAAATTTTAAAAGCTATTATCGCAATAAAGCAATTTAACGCAATATATATATTTTATTTGTTATTATAAAAAGGAATAAAGACGGCTTTATAATAACACTTTCGATTTCAATATCATTGTATTAATAGTGAATAATAGTAGAAGGATCAAAATATATGGTGTTAAATTATTAATAAAATGAACTGAACATGGGAATTCAATATAGTAATGTATGCAATATATTGACATTAATTTGAAAATTGTCGACTTATGTTCCAATTTATGCGACATAAAATCAATTCTCCGACAAAATATTTGGGACAATCTTTACAGAGAATTTAATAAACTCCTGTCTCAATATTTAATTTAGTGGCATTCAATCTATCGGAATTAAACGATTTAGTTAAATATTTATTAAGGTCAGATTCTATAAGACAGAGACACAAATGCAACAAACATTTTAAAAACATTATTTATTATTATTTTGATTAAAATTGGTTTTACTAGCACGAAAATCTCAATTTTATTTTAATTTTGGTTACAAATTTTAATTGATTAAAGTGGTTTGGTTTCCTCCTTATTAAAGTTATTTTTGCTTTGTGTTTTTTATATGTGTAAGTAAGTAATTGAATAAATATTAAAGTGTACCTGAATTGTAAAAAAATATATTATGAAACAATGAATTTTAACATGATAGACATTTTAATCCTATAAGTTATAGGTACTAACCTAAAGTATATATACAGGTGAATAATGCAAAGTATTAAATTTACTATTGTTTTACTATTATAGGTATGAAAACTCAGGGCATATATATTATTTGAGTCAAAACGTACATTGGTAGACTACTATTAAGAATTTTTATCAAGTAACCAATTCTTTTAATTGATTACAATTAAATTATTCATTAAAACATTGATATAATCGATATAGTTTTCTGGATATTTGAAGTCGAAACTTAATGTAGTGGTATATTCTCGACTAATGATACATTGTCTATAGCATAGAAGAAACATTCCAAACTGCCACTTTTCCATCCTCACTTCGTCCTCCAGTAAGTACCAACAAGTTATCAATAGCCTCTGAATTGTTTGTGCAAACGGACTGGATTGCGTCAGAATGACCTTGAAGGGTGTGGGCTACATGTAATGTAGATGGCCGAAATATGAATATATTCCCGTCTTTACAACATGCCCAAATGTGATCTGGGGAAACCATTACCAGTTTAATAAGTCCCCGACATCGTTCTTCTGCAAAAATTAAAGATTTTTTTCGTATTTTCAGTAAGCACAATTAAAAGTAAGAAATTAAATCAAATCATACCGACTTAAATAAACTTTTAATTTTTGTTAAACTGCAGTTTTTTAATCCGCAATTTACATTATTCCAATTTTTTAATAAATATTTACATGAATTGTTGAGATATAAATTTATTTCAATAGAAATATTTTCAAACAGCTGTCAGAAGTTATATAATAGTTTTTGACATATTATATGTATTTTAAATATAAAAAATACAAAATATGAACCATGATTTATCATACCAGGTTTGCAAGTTGTGCACTTAGATCTTTTCTTTCCTTTCGATTTACATTTGGAGCATGTTAAGCGGGCTTTCCGGCACGGATTTATGTCACTATCAAGATCAATTTCGGTAACAAATTGAGGAGACACTATACGACGAATATCATAAATAACAAGACGCGCTTGTCTGCCCAATCCAAGGTAAGCATAGTCTTTCGTATTGCACATACATTCGATTCCATAGCGGGCGTGTAAGCGTGGACTTGACGATGATTGGGTAAACGGCAACCGAGCGATGCTTTCATAAGTAGTCATACTATAGATGAGCACTGCAGACGAAATGTTGCAAAATAACCGATTGCCAGATATGGATATAGCTGTGCACCCATCTACTTTTAATTGGATCTTGATCTATGACACAAAAATGAAATAATAATCATACAATGAAATGGTATTTGATCTGTTTATAAAAATTGTGTTTTATCATATTATTATTTTGTTTCCTATATTAAATTTAAATTTCAAAAATTCAATATATTTCTAACTCAGTCTAAGTCTCCATTTTGTAAGATTATAAAATACTATAAATAATGGAAAAATTATATTTTAGTTAAAATTTACCTTTCTTGACAAACTTTCCCAAATAATAATTTCCCCGATCAAGTTGACGGATACCACAAGACTTTCATCTTTTGATTTTGACAGAGAAAGGACCATGTCCTTGTTTCCAGGAAGTTCATCGACTAAATTTCCGTTCACAGAATCGAGGATGTATATTTTGTGGTCTTTGGCTCCTACCCACACTACCTTTGATTTTAGCCATAGCATACACATAAACCTTGTATTTTTTGTAAGGATGGTTTTACGTACTGTAAAATTTTCTGTATCGATAGAAACGATTTTTCCAAGTGGATTAGAAAAGTAAGAGGCCCAAAAATTTTCGTAACGGGAATTAGTAGAGATATTCTTAAACCAGAGCAAATACTCTACGGATCTTTTTGGAGTGTCTTGTGCCATCGGAACCACCCGACGAACGAGTGCACATTTCGTATCTTCTGAAAGTTTGACATTTTCTTTTTGAAGAGCGGTAAATTTCGCTATCAACCTCACACATTTTTCCATGTGCTTTTCAAAATACGTTTCTATTTCTGCACAAACAAACAGCGTGTCCAGAACAAGAAAATTGTCAATGGCTAAATTAACCAGACTTTCGTCTTTTTCTTCTGTTGCTATTATATGGCTAGACCATATTTCTCTTAGTAACACAAACCATGCATTTGTGCTTGTTTTAAACCACAGAACGATGTTTTGGTGATTTGGTAAACAATGTGAAATTGTGAGAGTTTTAGTTCCATAGGAAAATAACTTGAACATACTAACGTCCTCTGTGATATTTGTTATCTCAGAAAAGCTGATCAAATTCTGGACTTTTCGTCCACCTAAAGGAATAAATAGAAGTCGCATATGAGTAACTATCAAGTAGCCATTTCCAAATGGATCAATGCGGATCGGCTGGTTAGAAACCTTCAAAATGATTTCATTATTTTTGAAAACAGAATTAGAATAGAGGTCAATGTCAATATCATCAGCTTGTTGGACCCAGTATACATAGAAAAGCTTAAATACCTCTGGGTCTACTGAAATGAAGTCTGGTGGAATCTGCTGATCAAATGTCAGGCAAGTAAACAACGTTTTTTGTAGTTCACTATTCCAAGTGATACTAGCTCTTTGCAAAAGATCGGAGAGCTCGTTCTTATCTAAAGATTTATTGGGAATTTGAAATTTCTTTTCAATTCTTTCTGGCGTAACCATTTCAGAACTCGATTCATCAAATTCTACAAACTCTTTTAAACTTCTCAAAAAGGTTTCCTTGGAATGTTCCTGAAGTTCGGCTGTCGACATATTATTGATGACAGAAATGATGTCTGCTTTTGTTAAACATTTTGCATTCAGTTGTATAAGATTATAATAATCTTTAAGCACTTCTACATATTTTTTCAAAGCTAGGTTAATGTTACATTTGATCATAATGCAACAAAAATTGTAATTTTCCTCCAAGACATCATTAACCGATTGATCCATCAATTTTTCTAAGCATCGGGAAAAAAAGTTCTTTGGAACATTTTCATCTTCCATATTACCAAATTCAGGTAATGCAAATAGAACGAAATTCTGTTGACATTGTTCTAACTTTTCGTTAAAAGATAAGACACTTCGTATTGGCAAAGCAGAAGATGATTTTTTTCGAGTTCCGGAAAAGGATTGTTTCGATTTCTCACGCTCCAGAGTAATTCGTAAAGACACCCCTTCACCATTAACATTCGAAAGCTCAACGTTTGAAAGGAAGGTTGCATCGAGAAAGGCCTCAAACATGTCTGTTTTGAAAACTTCGATATAGAATTCTTTGCAATCGGCATGAAATCTAAGAAAGTTTTCCGATTGAAAATAAATCGAGGATCCAGGAGAATCTCCATTCTGGTGGATAAAAGAAGGTATAGTTTCAAAGACGTCCATGAAAAAACAGTAAAAAGCATCGGATATCAAAGATTGGTTGGCAACGTCAAATAATTTTCTTGAAATCTTGGACTCCTTGAAAGACAACGGAAATAATTTTCCTAACATAAAATGTTCATACGACATTTCTCTATGTTCTAAAGAAGACACCAATTGATGTAAAAAATTTGTCGGTGGTAAACATACAGACACCTCTTCGCATGTTTTCACAACTCCAGTATCCAAATTTACAATAATTACATCTTCCGCATTTTCTTCAATTGCCGAAATGTGTTCTACATCAAAGCCCAATATATAAGGTCCAGGTGCGTCAAGGATCTCTAATAGAGATTCTGGTAGGAATGGTATATAGGTAAATCGCCACTGAAAGGGTTGAATCAAATAAAGAAGAGATTCACAACACAGAGTTGTTACTAATTGCTTACTTGAAACAGCAACTATTCTCCTTTGTTGAATAATGGCAATAATGATGTAAACAATATCTGTCACGCTTAAATATTGAAACAAAATGGTAATATCAAAATCAATTACTTTGTTCAAAGGTGATATAGGTGGCGGAATCATGACGGGGTGATCAAATATGACGAATTCAATACCCAGATCTCCGATAGGAGGTGATGGTGTATTCGTAAGGCAGGCCGCAAAGTATTCCACCAAGTCCTTAATGTGGTGATCATTTTTCTTAATTTGACTGTGTAAGGATGAGAGTGACTGACACACGACGGAAAAGTACGGAGACTGTGATAGAACTACAACAGCGGTCGGAATGTACTGAAAGTTTGTGCTATTTGCAGCGTGTGATAAGTACAGGTATGGTTCGTCATCATCTCTCCTTCTTAAAGTGACTGATCCATCGTCTTCTTCGATACATTGATACTTCCGATAAACAACCATGGAGATAGCATACAAACGTTCACCTTTTATGTTTGTAAGAACTAAATATTGAAACTTTTCATCGGAAGGGTATGGGGATGTGCTAATACCGTCGGGAAAGCACAAACACGGAATTCCTTCAATCGTTTCATTCTTAACTGTTGTATCATCAACAAATAATGTCCCCTTTTCAATTGTGCACCGTTGTTGCAGAGGCTGTCGACGTTCAATAGTTTTGTAGGCTGACACAGAAAAAGATTTTCGACATTTCCAATGCCCAGTGTTTCTTTTTGCTTTTACAAATTTCGGAAGTTCCTGTTCACTACTTTCATCAGTGGAAGACTGTTGTGTCATATATTTCATTTCACTGTTACTTCTATTTGTTTTAAATGGTTCTGGCGGATAAAGAGGATCTACTGGCAACAAATGAAACGGATAAACGGCTGTTGATTCATTTATAATGCCAAGAATGTTTGGTTGATATTTCTTAAGACCAGAATTATCAACTTCAGATTGATTCCTATTTCTTTGTAGATGAAGTCCACTCTGCTCATCGCCACCAATTAGCAGAATGGTTTCTACGAGTCGACTAGATAATCTGCTTCCACTCATTTTAGGAATTATGAATTTTCCTCTATTTCCATTTTTGCTGAGTCAACATTTAAAAAATGCATTGTCCTTCTCAAAAGTTTAATAAATATATATGATAATACTGAACAGTCGCATGAAGCATTGGACGACTGATAAGATGTGACGTTCTGTGCATAAGGTCAAGTATTAAATGTTTCTGCAATTATAAAATCATATAAATGTGTGTATGTGTATATTGCATTTAAGTTTGTTCTAATTCGTAATGTTCTTGTACATAATACATATGTATTAGAATGTGTATATATAATATAATATATCGAACTGAAACTCAATTACTCTTTGAAGTATTACATATTTGTAGCTAATAGAGCTGTTTAGTAATTTTACCTGCAGGTTTTAAAAGTTTTTTAAGACTGTACATACATTTTTAAAAAAAAAAATTAATACAAATTTTTCCTGAGCTACTTTACTTATTCTTTTAATTATGTAATACAAAAAAATAAATTTTGGTTATTTTAGTTCAATTAAAGGTTTTAAAATCCAACAATTGATCTGAAATGAATCGCCTGACAAAGCATAAAGTTTTGTTATATAATATGGGAAGCCTTCTTTTTAGTTTCCACTTTTAAATTAATCCATTTTGTATGTATTTTATCAGAGGATCTGTTAATACCTGATATAGCACTGAAAGCACCAATTATCCACTCCTTCCAGTTGGAATCTTTAGCTTTCTTTCCTTTTGCTGACTTCTTGAATCAAAATGTTTTTCTCTTTTTTCGGTGAAATTTGTTTTTCTATTCGACATATTGTAATTCATTAAACCGTATTTTTTGAACCGCATTTCGACGACTATATTTTTTTTATCCAACTGCAACGCCCCACTCCCCCCCCTCCCTTTGCATGGCCGTTGCCAGGATTTTCGAAAGAGGGGTCGTTTTTTAAAAAGGGCGCACCCTAGAAAATATTGTGTACCTAATATTAGATGCACAATTTTCAACAAGGGTCTACAGTTCGGGGGTGGATTGATTTTAATATATAATTTTCTTGCAAACTAACTTAAATTTTTCATGATCATAGATCAATTGTATATAAATTAAATCCTCGTATTTTTCTATTAATTTCAACATATATTTAT
>JAUZNC010000275.1:0-42752 GCA_034780395.1 Vannuccia rotundouncinata | reverse complement strand
ACCTTTCTTTCATATATAATATAAAATAGTGTAATATGTTATTATTTACATTATAAAAAATATTAAATTTGAAATTTATGTGAAGAAAAATCATTGATCAGTTTTAAACAAAAAAAAGGAATGTTCAATGATTTGTAGTTTATAATATGATGATTGGATGGTCTATGGAAGACATGTCCACAATTGGTTGGCACTGCCTGACCGTTTGTGGACATTTCTATAATTCAAATGATTTTAATGTCCACAATTGGTTGCCACTGTCCAACCATTTATGGACCCAACCATTTGTGGACATTTCTATAATTCAAATGATTTCAATGTCCACAAATGGTCCAGTCCACAAATGGTTGGACAGTGGTGACCGATAGTGGACACAATCAGTTGTGAACATTGAAATCATTTGAATTATAGAAATGTCCAATAACGGTCAGGCGGCGGCAACCAATTGTGGACAGAACCATTTGTGGACATTGAAATCATTTGAATTATAGAAATGTCCACAAATGGTTGGACAGTGCCGACCAATTGTGGACATGTCCTACACAAACTGTCTGATCATTATATTATAAATTACAAATCATTCAACATTCCTATTTTTGTTCAAAACTGATCAATGATTTTTCTATGTATAAATTTCAAATTTAATTTTTTTATAACCTAAATAATAACATATTACACTTTTTTTATTATATATGAAACAAAGGTATAATTTCTAATAAATAACAATCTTTTAGCATCAACAAATTATTGTCTACAACTAAAAACTCTTCCGACTGATCATGGACATTCATTGTAGATTGTATAAGATGTAAATGAATAAGACATAGATTGTATAAATTAAAATGTCCATAAATGGTCACCAACATTTCCATACTTGCACTTAACATTTTTTCAGTAAATATATTTATATACTACTGACTATCTACAATTATTTTTAACTGATACATGCTTAACAAGTAATCACTTATGACCTGCCTAAAGGTGCCTAAAATATTTGAAATAAGATTTACAGACAACTCGGCCCAGGACAACCCGGCTCAAAGGGACAACTCGGCCTATAAAGCCAAGGGACAACGGTAACTATAATGTTGACAGTTAATCAAATCAAATAATATAAAATTAAATATAAATATAATATAAAATAAAATTAACTGCTAATATTAACCAATCTATTAGTATTTTTCTTTTAAATAGTGGTAAATTTTATCTTACAAAGTGTTTTAATTTTAGGGTTAATTTAATAATTTTTTCATATTAATAATAATTAATAATAATATTTTTATATAGTAGTACTGGCCCAAGTTGTCTTGTGCCGAGTTGTCCCATTACCTGAAATAATTCATGCTCAGAGAACTGAGAAAAGAGATGAAAGGAAAAAATGTAAACTATTAAAAATTAATAAACCAAACATTATATATCATTTGTTATTCGTATCTAGCATATTAAAATAATTGATGTATTTTTATAATTTTTAAAAATGTAATAATTGTTATTTATTATAAGATGTATATATATTAACATATCTAGATAGAAAAGCTTGAATTAACCGAATATACATAGCCGATTTATAGTATGGATAGCCATAATACCGACAGACTGCTTTTAAATTAATTTTCATACACCCTACCGTAGGATAAAAGCTTTATATTATAAATTTTAAATGGACGTGGCTCACCTCATTACAAATGTGAGATATATGAAAAGGATTTTTATTATAAAATATATGTTTTAAAATAATGCATAGTTTAATTATTATAAAAATACCTTCTAATTAATTAATTTAAAAATAAATTGTTGAGAGACATATAAATGTTACAATTTCTAATCCGTCATAATTAAAAAGAAATCAATATATATATCATTCCCTTTATTCAATTCCAAATACTTTGTGATTTCAAATATATTAAATAAGAATAAAATATGAAAAAATAAACAATAATTTAGTAAACCAAAATTTTCGTATTAATAAAAAGGATATATCTCTGTGATTACCGCCCTATCATTTAGGTGGAGGTAACATAAATTTATAGTATACTAAATAAATTATCAAGAGAAATTAAATAACAAATATATAATAACCACTGTAGAATATTTTTTTAATAAATAAAAATAAAATATTTTTATTTAATTTAACATTTTAATCAGTGATTACTTTATGGTAGTCCCTGATTTCAATATATATGTAAATATATGTCAAAAGTAAAAATATCGAATCGAATAATAATATGTATATGCAATTTCCCTAAATATATTATTAAGTCTATATACCTAATTTAAAATAATAACAAAAATAGTGTGATTAGGTTCAACCTGGAAATATAAGGTTCTTGAATTTACTCATTTTTCTTTAATTTTAATATATACAACATCTTCGGCTTTCACTTCAATTAAAATAATTAGTTTATTAAATCTGGTTTGATTAACAGTCGATAATTCTTAGGTTTTTGTAGCGAACTTGTATGTTGTTAATTATACTTAGGATACATTAAATTTTAATTGTTTATTTCACATTTTTTATTTATTTTATAGTGACTATACTATTATTTGCATAAAAGGAAAATATAGTGGTTGACGGGTTAATGTATGTATTTTCCTGTTCATTTCTTAACAAATAATAATATAGTCACTATAAAATAAATAAAAAATGTCAAATATCTAAACATAATTAAACTATCAAAATTGTCAAAATAATTTGTTTTAGATTTTCATTTGAAGTCATTAAACAAATTGAGTTAACTTTTCTTTTTTACTTTACTTTAAAATATTTTTTTTACATTTTTTTGTAAAATAATTAGTGCCAAAAATGTTTAGTGCAAAAAGTTTCATCACCAAATTAATAACTTCAGTACCTAATATTTAAAAGAATCTTAGTTAACCATAATTGTTTTCAAAAAGTTTATTTTTGATTCAGAATACAACCAAAATTAATGATTATTTCAAAAAATGACATAAACAAAAAACAGGCAAAATTCATAAAAAACATTCATTTTAATAACACCATAAAATCTTGAAGGTTTGTCTGTAATAGAGTAATAATATCTTTCTTCGATGGACTTCTGGATAAATCTAAAAAAAAAACAATTTATACACAATTATAAATAAACAAGCTCAAATGGAACAATTTGAAACAAGTGTTACAAATTAGTGATAGCAAATATACATAGTATCTTGTATTTTACATCAGTTATTAATTTTTTACTTTAATTAAATACAATATTATTAATTAATCAGTGTAAAATACATGTGATAATATCATGTTTTTTAACTTGTAAGTTATAACTGAAGTTAGATGTATAACGAATGCCTGTATTATCACATTAGAACAATAAACTATACTATTACAAGTAACAATATCTAAAATAAAAATTATTCACCTGTAAGGAATGTTTCAATAGTTTCAATAAGCGTAGATGAACCTCTAGTTACCATTTTGAAGCGATGATTCTGTTGGCAGCTCGTTTTCAATTCTGCACAAAGTCAAAATTAAAATAGATTATTCATTACAAGTATGGCGACCTTGATTATACCAAAAAAATTAAAGGTAATCAAATTGAAAACCACACATACTTACGTTGAATAAAAAGGAGACTGTTTTCATCTATTTCGTTGTCCGACCTGCTAGAAATTGTTGTGAGATTGTGAAGTAAGAGGTCCTGACACGCAATGATGAAGTTGACGCACAACTGTTGATCACTTGTATTAGCACTGTTGTTGTAAATACTCATACACAGAGTTGCCAAGTCTAGGTGTACCAGGTTGCCATGACGATTGTCTTGAACTGTTGTGGAGGTAGAACAGAATGAAAAATATTGTTTAAACCATTTATTAAAATTATTTACATTTTAAAAATTTGTAAAAGTCCCGAATATAATTTATCAATTCTTAAGAAATATTTTTTACAATATATTATATACACTCAAAAATTTTGCATAATTAAAAATAATTATGATTTTACAAAATTCACCAATAATCAGAGAAAATATTTAAATTTGAAATAAATATATAAACGGTTTTTGGATCAATATTATAAACAAAGAATTTAAAAATAAATCAATGCGACAATGTAAATATGCTCACTAAAAGCAGGAAGAATATTTTGAATATGGTTGGCAATTTGCATCAATTCGCGTGGAACAGTTTCTCTAGCTTCGGACAACATAGCATAGTTGAGCCACAGGGAGACGAAGAAGCGCAGTTTAGTTTCACACTGTAAGAAATAAGCCAATATCAGGGGAAGACAGTATACAGTTTAGGTAACACTCAACTTCAGAAATGTATTATCTTACCCAGCAATCATGGTTTTGAAAACCCTGATTAGAACAGATTCGAACGAATAGTTCTGCCAAAGAAGTAAGAAGACCACTCTTGTGTACACAGAACCGTCCAGCTTCCGTCTCCGTTAGAGAGGAGAGAACTGGAGTTAGCAAGCCCACTGTTCTCATCGAGGTGGTGTTTGTAGTCGACGTTTCACTGAAGTAATAGAACAGTTTTTAGTGAGTAAAGACCATTTTTCTAATAAATGAAATACAGTTAAACAACATACATGATTAAATGCAACAGAGGCATGAGGGCGGCAACGTCGATATTTTGAGGCCAAGTCGTCATAGATATCCAAGATGACAAACACCGGACACACGCCAGTATCAGAAGTGAGGGGGCATCCTTGTTCCTTCCTTGTTCGAGCGGTTTAGGAGACTTTACAGGTTAGGAGAGATAATTATGGGTTTCTTGAAGTATAACATATAAAGGAGGGAAAGAGAGAAGTGTAATTAGAAACAATTTACGGAGAAAATAAAGGTGATACGGGAAAGTGAGAAATAATGGTGGTGATTAGGCAAAGTGAAAGAGTGGTGTACAGAAAAGAAAGATTGGTGAAAAGGAAAGAGAGAAAGTTTAGTTAACTGAAAAGATAAAAATATTGGTTAACAGAAAATAGAGAAAGATTAATGAAATGGAAAGTTAGAAAGATTGTAAACAGAAAAGAGAGAAATATTGATGAAAAGGAAAGAGAATAAGATTAATGGTGATAATGAAAAGAGAGAAACATATAAGATGTAAAGGTAAAGAGCGAAATATTTATGAAAAGGTAGAGTGAAAGATTGATAGAGAAATAGTGGTGAAGGTTTGGTGGATAATTATTGTAACAATAATAAGAATATAATATAGAAAAAGTGAATGAGAATAAAAGTGAGAGAAATTAATTCAAAATATGACATGCATACTTGGGCAATTAAATATGTAACAATAGCAGTAGCAAATTCTTCCAATCTTCGATAAACAGCAACCTCAAATTCTTCCAGCGGTGTTTCACTCTCCTCTTCTGTTGCTAGAGTTCGTATAACTTCCTCGATCACTTCCAAGCTGGATACCACAAGTTCAGGACGAACAACAGGATCCTCCATTAGCAGTGTTTGAACTTGAATGACAGCAATACTGGCCAGCAGGGATGTGTCACGTGATATAGAGTTATTTGAAGAGTGTGTTGTCCAAGAGAGTCCAAAATGATGACACAAAGTACCGGCCAACATCATTAATGGAGTCAAATGATCTAGACTCATCTGAACAGCTGTCGATAAATGAAATTAAACAAAGTGTATTCGCCAGTCACGCTTTTGATATCGACGCACATATATTAAAGAATTGCACCAGTCTTACTCTTCTCCTTGAGACAAACAAAGAGTTTCTTTCCTATTTCATGAGCCCAAGAAGGAACTGTATCATTAGAATATTCACAGTTAAAACCACTGAAACAAACTGAAATTGTCCGGAATGCTTCAAATACTGAAAGATCCTGAAGACAGATAAAAGGAAAAAGAATATATAATACTTAGAAATAGATTATCGACAAGTTTTGCAGATACTTAGATATACAAACTTATATATCCATAGAGAGGTTAACAACAAACGTTGGTAAAAAACAATTCTATAACCTGTTTTGTATTGAGACTTTTGGTCAATTTATCCCAAAGAACGTCCAGAGAAGAAGCCTTTACAGTCAGGCAAGTTGGATAAGAAGCTATCAAACAAATTGTTGGTAGCGCCATTTCATTTGAATCTAGAAGATAGAGTAAGAAATAAAAATATTCCGACGTATAAATTCTCCATACTACATTAATTTGAACAACATCAGTTTTAACATACTTGTAGAATCATTGATATATGCCGTTATCAAAGCTTCTAAAATATAATTCAAATCTTTTTCTTCAAGCGGGTGAGTTCTATTCGTCAGAATAGCTGAGAGTGAACGATATGCAATCATTGTGGTTTGATCTAGCTGACCATCACTTTCACTGCAAGCATTTATAAAAAAATTGTGCTATGATTTTAATTTCAAAATAATAATCCAACTACAAATGTGATTTACCTTGGTGGAATTGCGATGACTTGACAAAATGTTGGCAAAAGTGACGTCATTTCATTTAGAGATATCTATTGGATTATTCGTTTAATAACAAGTTCATTTGCTGGTCTTCAAAGTTTTAATAGTTCATGACACGTTTATATATTATCTAATGTATAATCGGTTTACAAATTTAGATAAAAAAATACTCAAAATCTTAATTTAAAAGTATGATTTTGGTGACCGGGGGCGTAATAAATAAATTAGTGTTTTAGGGAATTCCAGTTATTGATAAGCGGTTTTACAAAATGAATACACATTAACGAATTTAGTAAAAGTAGTTGGCTCAAATTTGAAAATACCTTCGATAAGGAATAAACACTAAAATTTCTTACAACTAAAAGTTCAATTAATTTCTCGTTAATCCTACTCCAAACTTCATCGTATTAATTGACTTAAAAAATAAATGCTCACCGAAGTTCCATCTACTGTATTATCTTCAGCCATTATAAATTCTGAAATACAAGGTGAGTAATCAAATAGTATATGAAACACCTCAAAAACAGTATTTATTTATTGACGAAATATAAGCCAAGGCTGAATAACCTTATCTATAGTTAACAGAATTTTTAGTATAAATTGTAGATACAAAGTAGTAGCAGTTTCTACTAGTAGTCATAACCTATTAGAAATTGTATAAATATACAAAAAATTAAAAATATGAAAATGTAAACACAATCAGAAAATTTACAAAAATCAAAAGTGGAAATAAATTTTAAATAAAGATATATTTTAAATATAAAATCACAGAAGGCCTTTTTAAAATGATCAACATTTCATAAATTGCAAAATACAGAACAAATTTGTGAAAAACCAATAATACAATAATTATTTATCATGTTTTAATAAAACAAACAGCTCATCAAAGAAATAATTTTGAAATAGTACTTGCTTACGGACGGTATAAATGGAAATATATCATTATATGTCAAGACAGAATATACATTAGAAATATAAAGTTCAAATAGAAAATTTGAAATGCAAATTAACTTCAGACGATATAAAACAAAACATTTAATAAAAACAGCATAAATTATTTCTTTACACAAAAGAGACAAAGAATAACAAAATGCTATTATATGCTACTTTTTTGCGGTTACAGATATTTTTATTGAATTAATTTTTTAGCAGTAATATAGTCGAGTTTACACGCGGTTTATAATATAATAATTGAACAGTAGAAGCTACACAAATTAATAAAATATATACTACTAATAATAAAGCTAAATGGCATTGGACGGATCAATATTTTTTTTAACAAATGATATAGTAATACGATAAACATGGACAAAGATTTTTGTATATACATAAAAAAATAGCTTGTAATACTAGCAAAAAAATTCATCATGGTAATAAAAACTAGTATGAATCAGCCGGAACCGTGAATAACAAAGTGTCCAATGTCTCCATTGTCTTCTTCACTTCGATAGAGATCAGTTGTCCTCTTTACCGGCTGCACCTCCAGAGGTTCTCTCTGCTCGTGCTCTCTGTTAATGAAGTGGCTCACGAGGGAGTAGAGCAGAGGCACACTGGCTGCTCCTCCCTCTTCGCGTACATTTAATTCATGTTTTAAAAATTCCCGGTCCATTACGGTTTTCGGCTGTCCACTTTCTGTAGTCAACACAGACGACGCGAAGTTGTAGTTGTTGAAGGTGAGATACTCACGAATAAGTTCGTTGATCAAGAGATTTTCATTAGACAGTGCAGGTGGGTTACCCTCTCGAAATTTTCCCTCAAGAGCTGCAAAAACCTCGGCTCGAACCTGTGTTTTAATTTTATCCAAAACTCCGCCGACCTCTAGCGTTTCCTTAACCACCTCTTTGAGTTCGTCTACGGTTGCCATCAATTCAACTGAAAAATAGTAACTTTATCAATATAAACACTGCAGACAACAGACATGCATATAGAGTTTCAAAATAATAAAGAATTTTATCCAATTTATAAAAGCTACCCAGTTTTAATAGTCATCATATAGTATATCAAAAATAATTTATGTTTTCAATTGAAGTTTTAATTATCGGACTTTTTTCTCCTATATGTTTATAAAATATCTTGTTTAGTGAACTGCAACCAACCTTCACACCTGACAATTTTAATTTCTAAAATTAGGTATTTAACTGGTATTAAAAAAATTACCTAGAAGTTTTTTGGAGGAAAATGTCAAGAAATAAAATGTACAAAATTTATGTGCCAGAAATCACTCTGCAAAAGATTTTTAATTTATTCATTGTAATAATAATATCAATAAAAACGTTGAAGTACATTTGTGTATGTTAAACTACACACTTCCATTATTAATTAATTTTAAATCCCCACTTGACTTATAGTACATCAATTAGTTTGTTTTACTACATTATCACCTTTATTCTTACTTTGGTTATTTGTCCCTCTGCCTCTTTCTATATTCAAGAGTGTTGTACTGTGAGATATCTACAAATTTAGGTAGTTATAGATATTGATGAGTTTTCATAATGAATCATCCAAAATATCTATGAATTTTTATAATGGTAGTTGTATAGAAATTCGTAAAGTTTAATATTTCTGAATTTGAAAATATTCAATTAGATTTTGGTTTGAAGTGAATTATGATTCAGAAAGATTGTGAGGCCCATATGTTAAGGTTGATTTTAGTTAAAGAAAGATAAATGGGGAACAGAGACGATTGAGATGAAGTTGATTTCCTAACTGATTGGGATCATGGTGTAAGTCATTACAAGATTATATTAATAAATAAATTATATTTGTTAAGTAACTTTAACTTATTTATTTGTTTGAAAGATAATTAATTTAAAAATAAATTAATCAGGTATTATTTATATATACCCACTCGCCGACAGTACCAAAAGCTATACTCTGGAGTATTTCATCATTATCATCTGATTATATTTTCATATTTATTTTTTGATGTTTTATTTACACTGGATGAGAAATAGTTGGTATTTGTAATTTTGTTATCAATCATAAAGTTCTAGAACTAAAACTTTTTTTCCTCATTCTAAAAAGGGAGGGTTAAATTAAGGTAATCCATTCATCAGCAATTCAATAAGTTTATCTAGAAGTCTTGGAAAAGTGTCAAGACTGTTAATAGTAAAAATTTATATTTTTTAAACAAACAAAATAGTTAAAAATAAAATGTGTACAACAATGAAACTTAAAAATAATGATATGCAAAATAGATAGGAATTATGAAAAATAGTGTTACTTATGAGTATCTATAGATATTAATTTAGTAATATATATATATCTTATTTAAATGGGTCATCAATTTGTATAAAATACTTAAATAAATACACTTATACTGGTGTTTACCCACTAAATAAGAATATGAAATAAAGCATAACCTATAATGAATATTTTTACTTATTGAGTATTCAAGTTGAAAAAAATACAATAGTTGACTAACAATTCAGATGGTAATATTTTATATTAATTGAATAGCGAAATATAATATTGAAATGTATACTTTTTAAATAAAATCAACAAAATGTTATTCATATAGTATGGCATTACATATGTGAATGGGGTCAAATTTATACAATAAAATGGATACATTCCAATAAAATTTAGCAATAAACCAAACAAATTAAATAATAGATTGACTAAATAATTTAAATAATTAAAGTAGACTACAAATAGGTTATTAACCAAATAGAATTAAAAATTAAACTTCATTAATATTAGACATAGAATATTTAATAATTATAAACATTAGATAACCCTTTTAGAAGTGCCTGGTCTTATCACTAAGTTTAATTTCAAGAAAAAAAAACATGATTTAATACATTTTCCAGAGGATTTACTATCTATTTACAGAAACAGCAATTTTACCTAATTTTTAAACATATTTTGAAATACAAGAGCTTTATGAAACCAGGCATATGATTTTATCCTTAAAAATTCCGGAATCAAAATTTGTGAGGAAGTGAACCTATATGGGGTTCCGGAAAATTGTACAAAATATACATAAATCATTGAAGTCCAGCTATGAGCATAATTATTTAGTAAAAGTAATAGCTTTTTTGAGTGTAAAATCTTTATTTATTATATAGTTAGCAAGAAAATATAACTAACTGTAAGGGCATGTGCAACTATTTTGGCCAATCACAAAGAAGGCCAAAAGGTACCTTCCCCCTAATTTTTATACAGGATTTCAATGATTTACAAAGGTGACTCTTGGCACTTCCAAAATCCTGGATTTTTGAAAAAATCACATCCCTGCAGTGAAACAGTTCATAATTAAGTATGCAAATATTAAAAATTTTATTTTACAATGCATTGGTTTTATGAAACACTTTGTAATGTGTCAGTGATTTGCATCTGCAATAGATTCATGAATCTACCTTTTGTTTCATACCATTCATTATCTGTAGCCATAGCCATTGAACATGATTTAATATAATATGTATCATTTCTGGAATAATATTTGAAACTCATTTTAGTATTTAGACAGGGTCTCTAGTCTTGCATATAGATGCTGTGTTTATTTTTTCTATGATTTTTATGAATAAGATATTATCTGTGACAAGCCAATTTTTTATATAAATAGATAGGACATGGAAAAAATCCCATGGAGAAAATAGATGCCATGTTATTTAAGTATAACATATATTCTGTGGTACTTATACTATTAACCCATTCGATGCCATTGTTCCCATTTGGGAACATTTGGTTTTTTATATATAATTTTTTTGTATTTGTCTAAAATAAGTTCATACATACATATTATGGTTATCTTTTATGTTGGTGGAAAAAAATTATATTATAGTTCTAACTAAATGTCACATGACAATGTTTTTTTAAACTAAAAATAGCATTTTATGTCAATTGACCTATAGATGTTATGCAATTTTTTTTCCTTCTAATATCATTGGTATAGTAGTTTTATAATACTTTTCACTCAATAAACTCTAAACATCTGTAAAATATGCATTTTTTAATGATTTAAGGTAGGTATGTGTGAAAATATTGTTATCAAATGGGAACAATGGCGTCAAGACCGGTAACTGCAAATTTTTTTTTTTTGATATTGTCTCAATTTTAATGATTGCATTGGTATCAAACTCTAATAGAATGCTATACTAATGTGTGAACTAAATTATTGATGAATTAATGTGAAACTATAATGAGTATATATTTTTTTTTATATATTATTAATTTTTATATTTGACAAAATCAAATTTCAAACATTTATATAATACTGAAGTTGTAATATGCTTATATAAAAAGAAAGGATGACATATTATATTATTGTGGTCTAGGAGGACTAATCTTGACGTAATGGAGGATACTTTGAAGTTTAGAACCAGTTGATTTATTCTTCCTATTTTATATGATACTGTATGATACTAATAAATTTAATTAAAGTATATTAATAAAAATAATAATAACCAAAAGTGTGATGTAAACCTATATCATTTCATTATAATATTTGCAATTATGAAAAACAAATTTGTTGACATTATATTATACAATTTAGATTGATATATATGTGAAACAGGAGAAAAGGTCAATTTAAAGCAGTTTCCTGTCTCGACGCCATTGTTCCCAAATGGGAACAAATTTTAAATAACATCAATCAAAAAAATTATTGTTGTAATGTTCATAACATATTATATCAAAGATATTCTGAACGTATTATAATAAAAGTCCATCTGGAAGTACTCGATATATGCTCGGCGTTGAATGGGTTAAAAACTGTATTATTCTATGTTTACATGACTTTTTGTGTGGTATTGCCTGCCACAAGTAAATTAATATCAAGAAATACGAAATGTGCTGTATTAAAATTTGTGTTATATAAGTACTGCACATTGAAACTTGGGATACACCTCTTTAAATACTGCAGCGTCTGCATTATTGTAATATTTAAGAAAATAAAATAAATAATGTGGTACGTACGGTATAAAACTTATAATGTTATAAATATGTAAAAACAGAATGTCTTTAAAATTTCAAAACGAAAGATAATTTCAATATTTGCTTATAAACATAGTTAATACATTTTTAAACAAAGACTTAAAGATTAATAAAATAGTTTTCGTATTAAATCTCAAGGAAACATTCTCTGTAATGAAATTAACCCTTTCTTAACGGGAGACCCAACAGTTGGGTCACGACTTTATAATGTAATAGAAGCAAATAAAAAAAAAATTATCACTGGAATCAGTGTAGATTCGTTTAAACTATCACGCTGGGGAAGTGTCATTTTCTCCATTATAAACACCAGCTGGACAAAGGGGAAAATTCATTCTCATTGGTTGACGCGCCTGTCACAATGTCCAGAATATAAAGGAGAGTGGAAATCCAACTCTGTTCTAATTGGTTAGACAAAAGGCATGTTTTCCTATTATCAGGTTTGTTAGATTCATGCTGTAATAGTTAGTGCTCACACATATCGATTTTTTATTTTCCTATGTCGATTATACTTTTGATCGCTTTTTATCTGACTGACTTATTATTCGTGTGTATATAATCTAATATTTATAAATATTAGATTATTTTCACATTTTGTAAAGATTTATTTGTATAGTATGCATACATAGAGAAAAGAATTGACCCCTTCTATTCTCTATGGTACTATGGAAAGTTAGTAAAATTGACAGTCTTCATGCTTCGAATGGTTCTTGTATATGCTTCAACGTATGGATCTCAATGATTGAATACTGGTATTCAGGTACGTATAATTTTATATATAGATAATAGATATGCAGAACACTTTTTGCAAATTACAACATTCGACTTCCGGAAGTATATTTACTAAAAAAATAATTATTTTCATAATGTCATATAATTCCATACTCATGATAAATTACTGATTATAAAATTTTATAACAATAGAAATAATATACTAATAAAATGTGTTTGAAAAATCTATTTAGTAATTATTATTATAAAATACGAATTTGTATATGTTAAACACAATTTTCATTCGTTTGCTAAATTTATACCACCCCTCCCAGATATATTCCGTAATTGTATGTTATATGTAATTGTCCGTAATTGTAACCAATTATTTCAATGCATAATGTAACAGTCAACATTAGTTTGGTAGGCTGATATATTAGATAACTTGGTCTATTTATAACTTTCAAGAATTATGTATATATTATTTTTGACAACAAACAGTGGGTACCTACAATTGATTAGATTGTATTTGAGTTTTCTTACAACAGACCACATAATGAATATTACATTTCCTATGAAATAAACTAATGACTAGTCCCCTATGTGATTATGTAATAGTTGCATAGTTGCATAACTGTTTTTTTGTATTTATCAAATGCAATTCATAAAGTAGCTACTCTATGAATTACAAGTACAATTGGTATACCTAATGATATAATTTTGAGCTATTTATTTGTGAAATTTCTATCATTGTAAAGTAAAATCAACATTCACAATATTAGATATAGATTTCTTATTTCTGAAACGCCACTTGTTTTATTAGTATTATACTAACTTATAATATTACAATTATTTATTTCAGCAAGATGAAGGACGAGAAAATTACTTTTTGAAGTCATGTTCATAAAAGCAATGCTAAATCTGAAAAGAATTTAACATACTCGTAAAGAAAGGGTTAACCAATACAAATTTCTACAATACAAACCAAAACAAAGTGAAAAATTTGAAAAATACTAATTGATTAAAGTTTTGACTTTACGGAAAATCGTCGTTATAGACGAAGCTGGTATATGGACGTTTTGTACTATATATAATTATTGTATGAAATTATTTAATAATTTAAAAAAGAAGAATCCGGATTAGACGAATAATTTTACATTACTTAGATATATATACATTTGCTATAATTTTGCTATACATTTGCAGTATCATTTAATATTGTAAAAAAAATCGGTTCCTAAATTTATATCTGAATTATATATAAAGCCCCGCACTTACATGATCGTATCCTGGATCGCCATCTAGGATGCCGGGTAAGTCGAATTTTTTGGATTTCGCATATTGGCGCAAGTAGAGCCAAGCTCTAGGTACTTTTCCCAGCATTTTTACAGTTTGATTGGCTATCGCTTTTTCGCTATAATAAAAATAATACATTAAAGAAATAAATAATATGGATAATATATAAGCATTTAATATATAATTAAGATAAAAATTGTTTATGGTGAGCTTTCGCATTAATTAAAAAAACTCGTAAATATATATTTATATTAAAATTTTCGTATAGGAATTAATTCTTAAAGTAATATTTGTAAACTTCATATGGAGCTGTTCTGAAATGACGTCACACTCGAAGGAAGAGCGGGGGGGTAGGGTTCGTGAAAAATGTGAAAAACGTGACGTTGAAGGGAAGGGGGGTAATACGAAATGTGACTTCACATTTTTCTAATTTTTATGCATTCTTTTAAGTGCAATAAGAATTAGTAACTATAATACAGATGGAATATAAAATCCCAAAATTTTATTAATTAAAGTGTAATGCGTAATTGTGATAGCAATAGAAAAATATAATATAATTGAATATAATATATCTTAACAAGTTATACAGATTTGTAGGAATATTTATAGTATATAGCCTGTATTGTATAATCATGTATAATTTATCTTGTTTTGAAATTAAATGCATTTTAAAATATTGTTTTTATACTCACTAAAATTAGTATATTTAGGCTTTTAATTATTTTACAAAATACATTCTAGTCGGACTTTTTTGTTTTCATTTCAAAAACAAAAAAAATTTATTTTCGAATTATGAGGGAGGGGTGTGTGTCTAATTTTGTGACGAAGTGCGGTGACAAGGACGTCCTGGGGGAAGGGTTCAAATAGCCTCTAAAAAGTGTGACGTCATTTCAGAACAGCCCTTATAATCTTACAATACAAAAATTTTGTATAATTATTTCTCGTATATATGTATTTTCGTAATTTATATTTGTAATGTCATATATTATATATTTTAATATTTAATTTCGTATTTTAAATTTTAAAATTTATAAATAAAAAATTAATTACTATGTTAAGTTGTGTTTAATTGTTTATATATTATAATTATTAGGAATGTATATTAATTATAAATCAATACAAGTAACTATAGATAATACTTACGAATATTTGTATAATTACATAAGAATTATTTTATGATTAAATACTTACTGATTTTATTAAGAATTCATATTTAAGGATTAATAAAATATGAATAAATTTTGTACACATATAAAATATATACGAATTAACATTTACTGAATTAGAATTAACATATCACTAATTAACTTTTAGATTAATATTCTTTCGTTTTTGTAAAGATTGAGAAATAAGTATGTGTGTGTATATTGCCTAAATATATATGTGTTTTTATTTTTATGTAATTAGAATAAAACATGGTAACATATTTTGTTACATGTATCATTGAGTAGGGAAGTATTTTGTCGACCTGTATTATATAAATATATGTAGGTATGAGTATGAAGAAAATTAACTCTTATTTACAGACAATAGGTACTTGTTTATTAAATATTTAGTTTTAAATATACGTTCGATTTAACGGAGCATCCCGGAAGCTGGAGGGTGTAACTTACGCTATAACTTAGGGCGGAGTTTAGGTATGACCTATAGCATGAGTGGAACACTGGCAAATGCTGCTTGTAGGATTTCTACTAGGTCACTCTCTGCCATCAGTATCCCAACACAGCCAACTAATGACATGAGGTAGTGCATGCCAACAAGACCTGTGTTGTGTGTTAAAACCGTTAAATTCGGGTGTTATTCTACGCTCACCACTGATTTCAAAAACATGAAATCCAGTGAGTGTGATCTTGTGGTGGAGACCACTTGATGTGTAAGTACTTTTAAACTAGGTACCTCCCTTCAGGAATCCTCCTCGGGCATACATGGCTTTTTCGGTACCTTATAACAATGCACATTCAAGGCGGACATCACAGGTTCTTTCAATTCATCTTTGCGTAATTTTCGTATTACTGGTAGACGGTTTGTGCTGTCAGGTGGTGCACTCGACATGGTCTGAGTCATGATGAATGCCATACTATGCGTTTGCTTTAATCCATTTTGTGAGCATATAGTGACACAAATAAATATATATATAAACACGAATATCAGCTTCGTATTTGCAGCAGGTGAGAAGGTATGACAAATTTTGCTTAAAAAGGCTCAAATTTGACGCCATCTTGGATTTTATCCACTCTATTCTATTTTAGTGATACTAGTGGTGTAGGGTTCTGGATGGTGGTTTTATCTGATTCCTAGACCAAGAAAACATATGACTAGGTGGATTAGTTTTCGAGATCTTCGGCAGCCATCTTGGAAAATTGCAATTTTTTCAAAATGCTCAAATGTGCCAGAGTGGCATCAACTGGTTTCCGACTCTAGGGACCATATAGGTCACATAAATGCAATAAACGTTTGGCACATCCAAATGCAAGGTCCAGGCTACTTTACCCATTTTGCCCCCAGACTATAAGTTATAACTTAAGTACGAACTTTACTTTATGAAATAAGTTATATACGATAATACTAGTACAGATAACCAATAAGAAATCGGTGACAGCTCACCGGCCAATCATAAACCGATAAAATACGTCAATTCTATAATTAGCCAATGAGTCATCACCGAGCAATTTCATTATTTGTTTCCTCTGACAGACGGCGTTACGTTGATACAAATATAGATTATTTTGAGTCAGTGTCTATTATCTTATTACACATGTATTTGTAATTAAATTCGTGCAAAATTAAAATTAACAAGTACAGATTGCCCAACATAATACGAATAGCGAACGTAAATGGTTACTATATCTTAATCAAAAATCGAATAATAGTGAAAATCATTAAATTAAATACGAATTTTATTAGTATTTAACTTAGTATTGCATAGGAAACAATTAATTAGTGGCCAGGAATTCACTACGCCAAATAGTTTATTATAGCGACAAAGACTTTTGGACAAGCCTGTATAAAAATATAATTCCGAAGTCAAACAGAGTGCTTAATTAGGAATGTATTATTTTAATCGATGATATTTACGTTAAGTTGAAATACTATAATATTAAAATTTCCCATCTTGATGGTATAATGTCAGACATAAATTTATAGTCTAGCTACCCGAAACAAATAAATAGCTTAATTAAAAGTTTTTTTAGACATGTTGATATTTTTCTTAATTAATAAATCATATTTAAATTAATTAATTATTTATATATTTTATTTATCAAAAAGATATATTATATCAATTTATCAGCATTAAAAATATTAAATAGAAATAAATTGTATAAAGCGAACTATATAAATTTATTGAAAATAATATAGTATTAGTAAGTGTAACAAGAGTAAGATAAAATATTTTAAAAATTAAAATAATTAAAAGCAGAATAAGTATAAAGTTACAATTAGAAAATATTGAAGCGTAAAATAATCTGTATAAACAATGGGATTTCACCAATTTACCGGACAACTGGATATATATTCAAAAGTGGAATGATTAATTGTTTATTTGTAATTCCAAATCAATAGCAGATATATAATAGCAATTTTAAAATGATAGAAAGTCTGGGTGAGGTGGCGGACAAGTTTTTTTTTAAATTTAGTAATAACTAATTTAGTTATTACTAATGCATAAAAATAGCATAATATGTTTGTATACAGAACAACGGTGGCACAGAAAATATAATAATACCGATTAATATAGTTGTGATACTTGTTGCGATGACAACCAAAACAGTATAAAAAATGTGTCGATGTATTATAAAACTATAGTTTGCAACAAAAATTAGTTACATGATATTTGAGCAAAACTGAGACAAGTCAGTTTACAGCCACCGTTTTCACTGAATACTGAGAATTAAATATTTACGAGTCCGTTGGTTTGAATGGATATTGATCCAGTAAGACTGACCGATTTTATGAGGGATTATCATTTCTGAAGAATAATGAAACGAAATATTTTAACAGAGATAAAGCTTATTCAAATAATTAACTTTAAAACAAGATGTAACAATAATAATAAATATATTTTTATAATGCGGCACATTTTGCAAGCAGCAATGTCTACAGCAGCAGCTACAGAACGGGTCGATGAGTAACACAATTTTGAATTCAAAACGTTTCGTGACAAGCAAGCAATGCAGTTCGCGTAAGAGTGGAATAGTCGTCGTAAGAAATGGCTTTGTGGCTACGTTGCAATTTCTTGACTAAAGACTCTTAGTACGGGAGTTCAGAACAGAAGATTTCACCTATAATTAAACGTTATATTATATAATAAATAGGTAAATCTTTTGTCCTGATCTCTCGGACTATTTGTATATCAAAATTGCGTTGCAAAAATCTAGACATGACTGGACAAGGTAAGCTACAAGATACTTAATCCATTCAACAGTGAGATATCGAGAAAACGTTTTATTTGGCGAATGCAAAAATAACAAATTCTGTATACCTCATTTATATGACCATGGAAAGATAAAATATTTTCGAATAGAATACAATTAACAGCTAAGTTTTGGAAAGAACGTTGAAATTTAGCAGAACACGAAATTAGAATAATGAATATTGTTAATAGCTACTTGACTTTTGTTTCATTGATGAAGTTGACATTAATTGTCAACTAAGTTGAATGAATTATGGTGAGAAATAGGTGAACTGGTAACTGGATATTTCAGACTACAAACCATGATAGCTACTAAATTATATACAAAAAACTCTGTCATTGGTAATCTAAAAACAGTTTACATATTGAGTATTTGATTATAGAAGTCGTCAATTTTGAAAACATCTGACTTATATCGTACTCCATAATTAATAATTATTTTTAAAATTTCCTAATTTAATCGTGTTATAATAATCGAGCAGCTGAGGTTTGTTCAAATGAAAAGCGTCCAACTGGATTTTCCGCTAAGTTTTATGATAGTATAAATTGCGTATTGCCCTTGACGATTGCTAAATTGAACCATTCCTCGATTAGGCGGTGACTCATCTCCGTTTACAGGTTGAGGAGGCAGACTGAGGACGATAAAGCGAGTCCGAAATATGGTATTTTGGTTGGCTCCTTTCTCAACTATATGTCGAACTAGTGAATCGAGTATTTTTATTTTCGAGAAAACAGAGAATCCCAAAATGCATGGAACATATCTAGGATAGACGGTAGAATTCGTATGTATAGCTATCAATTTCGTTCATCTTAACTGCCAATTAAAGTTCTCGTTATTCCATTATAGTCGTGAAAAGAAAATCCTTTTTAACACTAAGGTAATTTAAACTGCTGAATAAAATATTCTCATTATTATTTCACATTTATTTAATAATTGTATAACATATATTATGTTTAATATGGTACCTAGTAAGTAGTTTATAAAGAATAGTAATAAACTTAAACTGTGTAGGTACTTACATTTGTATAATTCTATAAATAAGTAAAAAATAAACTTAAAGATTCAATATAAAAAGCCTGATTTATTTTAGACGACCATTTATATAATTTTAACCCTTAATTTCCTTTGCAATTAAGAATAATACTATATACAAAAAAATTCAGACATTTTAATCTTTTAATACTTCATTTAATCCTTTGTATATCTTTTGTATATCTATGTTTTGATAGTGATTTATAATAATAATTTTGTTATATGCATTTAATAATATTTTCCACATTATACATTGTATACATTTTTATTGTTTCTAGATTGATAAGATTATGAAGTTATAAACTGTGTTAAATCATTACATTTCTTTCGTAAGCAGATGTACCCAAATGTTTTAGCTTTTGTGATATACACTTGAACAGAAACTTAATTTTGCAGTACAAATTTTCGACCTAAACGTGCTGCTGACGCATGGATAGCCGCGCGTAAAATTGTCGGCATTAGTCATTTTACAACTCAGGGAAAATAATAAGGTACAGTTTGGGAGCGTATTTAGCTTTAGCTTCGGCCTTTCCACTTGAAAAAAAAAACATTTTACAATAGCTGCTACATCCGACTTACATATAGCTAGATTATAACCACTGTAGAATTAAATTATCCGGCCATCCGATCATCCGGCCATTTACACTTGTATAAACCTTCTCAGCTAACACACTTTAATTGATTCTTATAACAATCAACTCTCTTAGAATTAACAATTAATATTTAGTAAATACACAGTAAGTATACTTTAATTACTGTATAGTTTTACAGGGAATCCGCTATATTTGAACGAGCAGGAATTTGAAACACGAGATGCGAAGCTTCGAGTGTTTTAAATACGGTCGAGTTCAAATATATATTTCCGTGAAAGCAATGTAAAACCATAAAGTAAATTATTTCCAGCATATCTCAGTTTGTGATAATAAAACTTTTATTTCTGAATACATAGATAAAAAATATTCTCTACTTCTATTAATTATATTATTAAATTCAGTTTCTATGAATTATATTAAAATATTCACTGTCTCTATATGAATTATATTAAAATATTCACAGTTTCTATATGAATTATATTAAAATATTCACAGTTTCTATATTAATTATATTAAAATGTTCAGTTTCTATATGAATTATATTAAAATATTCAGTTTCTATATGAATTATATTAAAATATTCAGTTTCTATATGAATTATATTATACAGTTTCTATGAATTATTTCAATATATTCACATACATCTACATCGCAATACTCAGTGCGTTCAATTATTTTATTACGATAAAATATTTTTTTAATTATTACTTTTTTTAGTTTATACAATTATTTTTCCATTGCTTAGAGTACGATCAACAGGGGTAATATACTGAAAATACTTAGTAAGTTGTTTGTTATAAAATTCATTCATTACAAGTAGTGAGATTGAATGAAAATCAAAGTTGAATATTTTTGGTCTGAGCGTGTTTCAAGTTTAAAAAATAATATGCCAACGTGTTTATATAACAATAAAAATTGGACAATTTTTATTGTTATATCCAAAAAATATTGTAAATGTAATTATTTTAAGAACAAACAAAATTTCCAGGAAATATGGTAAAATCCCACACCCCTAAAACTTATAAACAATTCTGAAATCTGTATTAATATACGACTAATTGAAAACTGTTACTTACTGCATTCGGCGCTTCCGGATTATAAGAGCGGTTGGAACTGCAATAATGACGATCAAAACAGCTACTGCCACACATCCAATCAAGATCAAGTGCCAGGAGTCCATATCCTGACGAGAGTGTGGAAGAGGAGATGGAGACAGTATTTGTCAATGTTAATATTCGATGTCACATGTTTACTTAATTAAAATGCTATTGTATGGATGTTAAGTTTATACTAAGTCATACTAAGAATTATTTTTATTTAGATTTTGAATAAATGTAGATATATACATAGCTACTTATATACAATTAATTGTTCCACTAAGATTCATGTTACAACTATTTTAGTTCAAAATTTATTATAAATCTGAAACTACAGAAGACAATACGAATAAAAATATCTATTTAACTAGACAAAATGCAAAATTGGTCTTTTAAGCATGTAACTAACATACCTTATTGAAGCCCTTGTTAAAATATTGATTTATAAAGGTCTTCAATATACAAAAACTAGTCGTCTATTTAACTATAACATTTAAAGTTTGTAAAGTATAATTTTAGAGAAAAAGTTATGAAAAGGAATTAACATTGATATATAAGGTATTTTAAAACTATTTGGTTGCAAGAGTTTACTTGGGTAGAAAATTTTAGGCAAATAATACAGTTTTTGTAAATGCATGGTTTTTAAAAATTATTTATTTTATAATATGAAGAATGTTGTACTAGGCAAAATAAAAGCTTTTATTGATAAAGCTAAAAACCAATTTGATATATCCGCAGTTATAACCTCATCTAGTAAAAGCAGTACTCAATAGTGCATTTATGATTTTTTTAAGTATTTTAATATATCTCACTATTCCAAATTTCAGTTTCAGAAATCAAATTTCAATAAATCGAGAGAAAGAAAGCTGGTGTAAGATGTAAACGTCAGCCTATTCACAGAATTGAATATAAACGAACGTAATGAGGGTTTCAGTTAATGTTTTTAAAAATATTTAATATGTGTCAATTAATAAATGATATCAAAATTGTCATTAATTTAGATGAGAATGGGTTCGACACTTATAAAGATTTATTACGTTAATACTTTTATTTGTGCATTGTTTAATTTTGGAGCAAAGTATTTAGGATTTATTGATAATCCATTTTAACTGTTTTAAAAACTAAATTTAGACTTGTATATGTGAGTTAAATCAACAGATTAAACAGTAGTTGCGAATATCAGGTGGTTACCTTTTTTTCAATTTTGTCAATAGAAGCCAATTGGATTTTCAACTCCCCCGTGAATATATTAAATGGTCGCAGACGATCCACGAGCCAGTACTTTCCATTCTTGAACAATAAAGACATCACTTCCTCCTGGGTCAACCTTTGCTTGACAGCATAGTTTATTTCAACTGACAAAATGACCACAGTGACGTCATCGCTAAATTATCCAATCAGTGAAGTTATTATGGAATTAGATAAATAATTTTTGATAACAAATTTAATAGTTTGGATTAAAAATAATTAATTTAAAATATTGAATAAAGAGGACGCTGATATTATTATCCTAGATAATTAAATTTGAGGGGTGCGCATGTGTCCAAAGTAACTTTTATTGATGAAATGTAAATGAAATTAATGAAGGGAAATTGTGTAGACTTAGTTATAATACTTAGAAAAAAATACAAAATTCAATAATGATATTCTATGTGATTTCATGAATATACTAAACGTTGCATGTATTATTATCAAATATAAATCTTCACAGAAGTAGTCTAAATTATTATTTTAATTTAAATCAGTAAAGCCAAAAACGCACTGACATTTCGATAGCATTATAAACTAAACTGTATAGACAAGCAAAAAGAACCGAAACTAATACCGAACAATAATTATTATTTTAAAAAATTGGTAACATCAAGATAGTTTTGTAAAGATATTCACCATTTTTCATGATAAACATTGTAAGTATTGCTGTAAAGTTTATTTAATACTTTGTAAACCCGTTTATTACTTTATAAATTACTTTGCACACCTTCGCTGATTTCTTTGTTTAAAAAACATCTTCATTTACGAAGAATGTATTTATAAAAAATTAGAAATAAAACTAATTGTCACTTATGAAATGAAAAAAATATTATTTTGATGTTCTCTAAGATAAAAAGACTCAACTAATAAAACTGAAAATATTAGTATACTGAATGGAAAAAGAACAGATTAACAACCTTCCATAATTAAATAATAAAATATTCGAAGCCACTTATCTCCTGGTTTTAGTATTTAGAAGATATGCAAACTTTTGAATACCCTTATTACATTATAGATTAGCCGAATTCATACCAAAGTTCTTGTGCTTTGTTATTAAAGGGAAAAGATAAAAATTGAAAAAAGGGAAGTTACTCAAAATCACATGAAACTGCGAGGAAAAAAGTAAATAATATGAAAGAAAATGAAACGTGATGAATAATACAAACAAATAGTTAAAGATCAACAATTTATATAGATACAAGGATTAAACCATTGAATAATGAGAATTAGAATATAAATCAGGGTTCAATGTCATGGGAAGGAGATACAAATAATATATGAAGGACCGTTAACATACTCAACAGTAATATTTTAATCTTTTTCAATTCCATATAGTATATCCGATGTTTCTTTAAATACTGCTTTTTATTGGTTTAATCCTTATTACAAAATATAATATATTTTGTAATAAGTATTAAACCAATAAAAAGTTAATAATTAACTTTTAATATTCGGCTTTATTTTAACTTTCCATCAATTCAGATGAAATTCAAAAACAACCTTTTAAATAATTCATTACTTTTTATTAAATTTCATTAATATATTTCAACGAATTTGCCGGTATGATACTGATTTGTAAAGGTGATATTTTGAATGAAAGAATGTTTGAAAGTGCCCCTTTAATATATTAGGGGTGGTCTTTAAAACAAATAAAACATATTTTGATTAATTAACCGCTTTACCACTGATTGTGTTGGTTACAGCTGCCGAATAATAATATCAAATCGTTAGATATAGGTATATAATTATCAATTTCAACATAGGTAGTTACAGACAAGATTTACACGATGAAATTCAACTGGGTTACTTTCATTTTCTTATTTGTTACTATAGGTACACACCCATCGTCCTTATATTACGAAATGCGATGTACACAAGAGGATTCCGATATTATTTTAGTAATCTTCATATAGTGATTGATATTATTTGACAGATTTTCTGTCATATTTAATCAATCATTTGGTATTAATACAAAATTTTACATTTAAGTAATATTAATTATTATTATATAAATTAGAAACGATAATTAAATGATTAAAGGTCGACTATGATTATGTTAATATAGTTATTATAATATTTATAAATATTATTGTTAAATATTTGTTATGGCGGAGTGCATACTATCGTTTTAAGAAAAAATTATTTATTAGTTGTAGGATCTACTTTTATTCTGAGAGTGTTGAATATTACCTTTATTGCATTTAATCTTGTATTCTTATATTGTTCAATATTTTTACACATTTCTAAAACTACAAAATATAACTTTAGAAATCATACCTATTCAGCTCTTCTGACTTTAACAAGAACAGGGAACTGACCTTTGGGAATTATTTTTCACAAATACCAGTTGTAATTCTTGTTTGATGACAATGAGAGGAACTAACTGAATGCTACTTTATTCGCATTATCTGTCTTTATGTCGCACTTTTAACTCACTGGACATTATACTGGATTTCTCCTTGCACGCTTCAGCTGCTGCAAGAGTTTCAAAGTCACTTTGCAGGTTCTGATACTCCACTAACAGTTTGCATTCAATTTCTTTGCCTTCAAAGTAATCAGCTGGTCCTTTACAAATCGCACTCAAAAAGTCAGAATCGGTGACACCATGAGCAGAATCGTGGATGTCCACAAAATTCTTATGCAGTGGTTAATTTTACATTCCGTTTTTATTGAATATTTTTATTATCTGCCTCAAACACGCTTCGCCATATTAGATAAACGGAGATCAAATTATTTTTATACCTCTTATACATGAAGCTAAAAAGTTTCAAATTATATGGTAATAAAATAAAATCCTTAAGCAAAACTAAATTACAATTTGTAGAAAAAGTTCGGCTATATTTTATCTGAGCCTAGAGGTTTAATTTTATTAATTGTTCGGCTCAATACAAGAAAATTTTGTGATAGGCCCTACACCAACTATCTTCTAATGGCACTCACCCATCAATGCTGAGAGCCTTGGATGTTACAATAGAAACACTGATGGGAGATTTGGCTTCTTTCAGATTTTCCTCAAAGATCTTTTGTAGAGTTGATTTCAGCGTAGACTTCTCAGCAGAGTTAAAGTATTTTTTTAACATAAAATCATCTGTTTAAATCACAAAAATTAAATTAATACACATGTAATCAAAAAAGTATGAAAAAATAGTAAAGTATTTTAAAAAGTTCTCAGTAATAGCAAGTTAAAATTTAAAATAATGACTTAACTTGAATACCTATAATCTATAAAAATGTTTATCCAGTATTATTAAAGAATAGCTTAGGCAAGTATATACCTCACGTTTACACCAAACTACCTATGTATAAAAAACGATGAGAGGCGTCGAATCCAAAGTACAACATTTATTATTAAGCACATAATTTGATTATAATTTTATCACATAAACGTACAGTTTACTTTGGATAACACTCGACTTTGGGACCAACAGATAATAAACAGAGAACGTCTAGTACGCGGGGGCTTCCAAGTTTTTGTTTTATATAAGTGACCCCTTTGCGCCAAAAGGTCAAATGTATAAGAGTGAAACGGAGGCAGAGAGAAATTGAGTGCCTGTGAACCCAAATTATCAAACAATCGATATTATAAAGACTATAAAGTTATACTAAGAGGTGGTAGCTAGTAGGTAAAAAGTATTTGGGTTCTACGTTTCGGATAAAATATCGTCACTATATTTGAGGCTGTATTACTGTCAATCAGTAAAGGTATAACATTTATATGTTGATGATTAGTGTTTATTGTTATAAACATTTAGGAAGTAGGAATGGTGTGTTCTCTTTTTTCGCATGATAAGTCTCCTGGCTGTGCAGTGTAATGTTGTAGAAGAAATAAAATCACTAGCAAACTGTTTTACAAATCATGAAGTATTGAAAAAAAGAAAATTCATACAACCAATAAACATAATAGCATTAATTATTTATCTATCTATTAAAATTTTAATTCGGTTACAAAAACAGCTAATTTTACAGCATTTATATTACTCGGGAGATAATTGCTAAAATACAAATAATTCATGGTAATTAATTAAAGTTGCTTTATAAGTCGAAATTTCCAATTTGATAAATTGGAGAGAAATAAAACTTTTAGCAACTAATTATTAAAACCAATAGTATGTGCAACACATTCAGAGTAACTTACTAAAGGGGACGTTAGACGCTACCAAAGGAATCACAAACTTTTGACAATTTTTTCCTGAAAAATGGAAATGAGGTCAGAATCAGGTAAATTATTACAAATAAGTGATGATTAAATTCAATACCTGTAAAGTTAGGAGTACAGTTACACTTGTATTCGTTGAATTCATTTCCAATGATGCAATTGGCCCCATTGAAGCAAGGATTTGTGTAGCATTTGTGGATAGGTATAAGACAACTCTTTTTCATGTCGGTCCATCCTGAAATAAAATATAAAATTTAAAGATTGTGTTAAGTCTTGTAAGCTGCCAACAATACTAAAATAATAAATAAATACATTGAATATTCATATTTAGATTGAGTAAACAATTATATCCATATCTATATATATAGAGATTTTTAGATCTGCCAGTATTCAGATGTTATTTTTACCTGTTTGACAAACCCTGCGGCCCTCTAGTGAGCAAGCAAAATGACCATTCTCATCGTTTTGCGGTTGACAAAATCGATCACAACCAGCCCGGAAATAGTGCGGATCACACCAGGCTCTTGCCTCAAGTTCTACTCTGAAAGATATTCAACGATAAAACTCACTTTCGGCTATATCCGTCCAGTCAGAAATGATAACTTTTGGTGTGAAAATAATAGATATCTGAAATGGAGTTTAACTTAAATAATTTGTGCAATAGATAACAGGAATATTGGAACTTATCTTTTTTTTTCATTTAACCTTCATATTATGTGAATAAATTGACATTAGACATTCAAATTATCGATCTAAATACACTTTAAATTGAGAACAATAACAGCCATTTAGAAAACATTTTTTTAAATATTACTGTAATATTGTTGGCCACCATTTTCATAAAATATTGATGATTTTCTTACTATCTTTGCACTATATAGTTTGATTAAATCTCAACAAAGTGATCATTTAACAAATTTGTTATCAAAGCAAAGTGATATTTTCGACACTCTCTTGACTCGGAGAAGTCAGAACTTATAATTACGAATAATTGACAATTAATATGACCTTTAGATACGAACAATAACGCATTATAATTTAGTGAGCATAATATTATAAAGACCAAGACCTTATTCAAAACGCTTTCTGTATTGAATCTATATTTTTATTAAAGTGTCTGTCTTGAGGATAGCCACTTCAGTCCATTCACCTGTAAATCCGTCATCTATGATTGCTATATTCTATCTGAAATACATTCTGTCTGTTTGAATACAAACTATTACAAAATTCTGCTAAATAATGTCAGAAAGTTTTTAATCATACTTTTTTATAGATTTTTAATACACTTTTTCTTCAGGTCCATTACTGATGTCCAAAGTATAGGTATCCAAAAAGGATGAAATTTGTCAAACTTACTGATTTTAAGAAGAAGAGTAAAAACATTTTTTTAAATAGGTAGATATGGTAAGTCCCCATATTGAAAATACCACACAATGGATAATTCGGAGATTCGTGTTTTTAACAAATCCCTATATACCTAGTAGTAAGTTTGCACATAGGATACGTTCCAATCCATGGATCAATTGTACATACAATCAATGGCTTTAATATAAAAATGGACTATGAGTTTAGAATTCACAAAGGTTACCTAAGTTTATTATTATCTTTCAAAGAAATCTGATTGTATTGAGCAACATTTTGAGAACTAGCCACTATGAATGATCCGTTTCCAATGGTTATTGACTTGGTAAATCTCCCAATCAGATCTTCATCGTTGATATCATTGTATTGATAGACTGAGACATGTAATTTTCCAACGAAAGTCTATCAATGAAAAGTATGTTTTAAATTTAATATAAGCAAGTAAAAATTGAAACCATAAAAATACCCCTTGTAAATCCAAACTATAAAAAAAATATTGAAACCAAATAAAATAATAAGCCACTCAAGTTTGTAAATATATTCGATTACTATTATAGGCATATCGAGTAATGTATAATAACGTAAATATAAAACCATATTTAATAACAAATAAAATGGATATCGGATATGACACCAGAGTTCGCTCCAAATTACAAGATATATACCTGACTATATGCCCCAACTTGTTCATGTTGCTACAAAATCAATATTGTAATATTAGTAGATCAGTACAATGTATTGTAATGCTGTGTGTTTGTTATGCAGAAGGTATAATTAGTAAATGATGACTTTTGTCATAAAATGAAAATATTATTGCAATAACAATCGGAACATTATCTAATATGGCGCAGTGTGTCACAAAGGCACATCATAAAAATATACAATACAGTATAAAAAAGTAAAATAAAAACACCATTTGTGACAAAATTAACTAATGTGACTAATAACTGCAATACAATTCAAATTAAATTTACGAAGAAAATTATTTCTGTTAGCTTTTAAGTAGGTAAATACATTCACTTGTAGATAAATTTGGAAAAATATTTATTCAGTTGTACTTTCACTTTGTGCATGTTGTGCTTTCTTTCAAGAGTCGAATATATCGGATACAATCCAAATTTATGTTATGAAAAATATATTTACCATTAGAAAAAGTACCTTTTAAATGTCTGTCAGAACAAAAATAAAGTAATTTTAAAATTGCTGTTACTATTCAAAAATAACACAATTTAAATATGTTTATCACTCCCAAAACTCTTACCGACATGTCCTTCAATGAAAAGATAAAAGGGTTACTCAAAATCTTTGAAAGATTTGTCTTTTTAGTAAAGTCAATAATATTTATTTCTTCATATGGACCAAAAGTCTTCTCTCCCACAGTAATTTCTCTAAAATAGATAATAAATAATATTACTCTATGAATCAAAATTGAATAATGTTAAAAAGTATCATATTAGACAAGTAAAAACCGTAAACATTAAAAATTGTACCCTATAAATTATCATCTAGCGTTTTAGTTTAGAAAGGAGATATGGATATTATTGTTAGAGTTACAACATGACTAAAATATAAATATAACTAAAAAAAGGTATCAGTGAACATTTTATGGAGTCAATCAGTTATATACAATTTTATTATTTTCATAATTAGTTAAATAAACTGTGTTATAAACCATTTACTCTTTTGAGGCTTCTTGTGAGGAAATTAAGGCTATTTCGAAGAAGGGACTGCACTCAATCCTAGGCCAAAAGTCCATTTCACAATCTTGTAAATTTTTCATTAATTGGTTTCCTTTTTCATACTTTTTCATTCGTATTTCAATAGAGCCAGTACCATTGACAAATAATACATTTGGACATATAACCTAAAGTAGTAAAATGAAAGTAATGAAAAAATATATCACCAAAATAGAAAACACTGCAGAACAAATAATATTTAAACTTTTACATAAAAACATTTTTTATTAAACATACTGTTTCAGAAGATAAATTTATTACTTTTGATAAAAATGATGATATAATGATTTTTATCTTCAAAAATTGTAAATAGAAGTAATATCCCAACTTTATTCATACGGCCCAATATAAATTTCTAATAAGTTTCTGAATAATTTAATTAAAGTTTTTTTTTAATTTTAACATTTTTAAAAATATCCAAAATATTTATTTTTAAAAATATATTTTTATATAAAACATGAAATTTTCCTAAAGTACATAATATGTATATATATTTAATGTGAACTACTTGCAATCAATTGTGATTTATGGAATTCTAAAAAGGAATTATGTGAAATACAAAATACTTATAGACCAATCATCTTAGCAAAGGTAATGTCAGCATAAAAAACTGTAGGCGGTGAAAACTAACCTGCAAAATTTTATATTTTTGTTTTATATGCCCCTAGGGAAACTTTTTATCTCCAAAAAATTTACTTTTATCCCCTGGAAATCTTTCCAATTCAATTAAAAAAAATTGCGGGAGATAAAAACTTTTTTATCTCCAGCATATTTACAATGTAAACACAAATTCTCCCTATATATTCCAAATTTAAATAATAACATTATGTTTACCGGAAATCATGAATTAAATATTGATTCCAAATAATAATATTAAATAATACTACCTAGGCAAGTAACTTTTTTGTTCCCACAGGCATATAAATCAAAAATAAATACATTAACATACCTTGATTAGCTAGGAAAAAATCCTCGAAGTACAATTAGCACCCTTAGCCTTGGGTGTAATTAGGCTACTCGAATTTTATCTCCCTCTAATCGCAGTACATAATATACTAATAGAAGCAGTTATATATCCATGGGAATCTTGTAAATGAAACCATATGAATAAATAAAATATATACTTAATATAATAATGTAGTGGAATTAGTTACTATATGGGAACATTTTGTATTAAATATTACAAAAATTGATGAAGTTATTCATATGACATTATAAAAATAATTTCAGTTTTTGTTTGAATGCTGTAGTATAAATATTTACAAAAAAAATTCATAAATTGAAAACAGACTACAGTACATCAATATCTCCACAATTTACAGAAGAATATATTTGATAATTATGGAAAGAAGTAAAAGATAATATCAATGAGCTGAAAAGTCATTATGATAGTGTAATTACAAATGAAGTGAGGCATTTTTCTTATCCTAAAGAAAGAAATTTTTCATCAAAATGAAATAAAAAGACACTGATATTGTCAACTGGCCACAGACAATGGGTGGCATAATCGTAAGGATTGGATTTTAATGATAAAATAATATCTGCTTTAAATTGTGATTTGAAATTTTTTTATAGTACTATAAAAATATTTTTAACATTAAATTTGTTATATGGTGCTTACAATATCTTATGATTTATGTTAAGAGCCAAAAATAAATTTGTAGGTAAACCTATATTAATTTATATAATTTATAAAGGAATTTTTGGTATCTAATATTAATTGTTATAATTTTTAATATATATAATAGACACATTTTAATAATATGAATATCTTATATAGTCCCTAGCTATATTAAACATACAAAATAAGCATTATTTAGAGATCTTACAAGTTGTTTATGCAGATTATATAACTGAAGAGCTAACCAGTCAGTTATAGAAAGTTAATATGATTAAATTTTTTTAAGTATGATAAAATAAATTGAACAGAAATATAAATATGATTATTTTGATCAGATTAAAATAAATAGAATTTTTATATATGTTTAAACATCAGATATATAGCTAAATGATAATAATAATATTAATTGTTTTTGTAAAATTAAATTATGAATATGGAATATGTTAACCCTGAAATATGCTATAATATACATAAATTAATAGTCATTTATAAATTTATTAAATATGCGATTTTAAGATAGGAACATTTCTTACATTTTCTTAATATTGTGCAAACATTAAATTTATTAAAAAATTGCATTAAATGAATAAATGGGTATCTTTGATTATTTCATTTGTTTGTGCTCTTGAAAATATAACTATTCAGATCTTAAAGCAAAACTTCTTAGATTTACCATTATCAAAAAACTGATCTGGAACAAACACTACATCGAAATTACAATGAAAAAGTCCAATAAAGAATCTACTTTGTGAAAGCCATGTTGAGAAGCCATTTTCCTAAGAAAGACATTGTGAAATTCTTTTGCATGTCAATTAGAAGCTTTTTTAAATACAGAGTAGCACTATGGCATTTTTTAAACAAGAGAACAATCAAATTCCCATGAGATGATCTAAAGAAGCTTTTTAAAACTTATTGATGGAATTCCTCGATCTGAGCATAGCTTTGAAGACAACTTAATCATGCAGAAGTTTCAGCTGAATTCCCTTAAATCAAGGCATTTCAACCTCTGTGATTTGGATTTGACACAATCAATTCAAAAGTTGTTTTACAAACTCTATGATTCTATGTAATCATAAAAATATTTGCCGGCCAGCAATCTTGATTAATAGACTTTTGAATAAACATATTATCTGCATTTTGATTCACTGAAAATTAAAAAAAAATTGTCATGTTGATAGTTTGGAGAATTCCAAGTTGACAGAAAACACCTACACCTATACAGTCTAATTTAAAATTATATAAAATATGTTGGCATTTACACAGCTGATGAATAATGAGAAATTCAGTTGATTTCATTGTTCTTTTTATTTATAATACTAATTGTGAATTTTATAAACTTCTTGTATTATAAAAATGTAAATAATTTATATTAGTTTAGTTTAGTGAATGTATAAAATAATAATAAATTACAGTTTTTCCATATGTGCATAGGATTCTCATTATTTTGTTCTATTGTATGTACCTATATTATAGTAATTTTATTTATAATTGTGATTGTAAGTAATAATCATATATTTGAGGGGAAAAAACTAATATTTTATTTGAATAATGGAATCATATAATGAATTATATACTAATTAAAATATGTATATACATTAATATGAAAAATTGGAACAAAATGATAATAAGTTATTAGGTTATATAATTATTTGACTATTAAATTAGAACAAAAAAATAATATATCATTGGGTTATTTGATTTATTGTCCGCAATCCCCTAGTTGAATAGCCAAAGCAAATTGTGAACATATTTTGGGGCTATACATTTTATTAATAAAAATGTCTAATATAGCATTTGCAGGAGTGAAGATTATGGTAGCAAAATTAAGTATCTATCTGCTGCTGTATCTGAAGGTTGAACAATTTTGTCAATTATGTATATACAATTTCTATATCATATTAAAACAATATTCAGGCAAAATACAAAAAGATAAAATAAAAAATATATATTTTCAGTAAAATTTTACAATTTTATATTTTACTTTATTGTCTTTTACCTGTATATTTTTATTATATGTTTCTCTGACACACTCCACCATATTATCCTTTAGTAAATGTATGTAGATTTCTAAACAAAAAATATATAAAAATAAGTTTTCTCACACATTATATAAAATAGTCAGAATTGCACTATTCTAAATTATAGGAAATGTTAAATTTATTGTTTACATAAAAAGTAATTTTACACTATTATAGTTATTTACTTCAAACAGAAAATATTTAAAAAAATCAATGTGGTAGTGTATATATGACAATTGATATATATATATTAAGATAAAAAAACATTGACTACTTGTGACAATTTCTTGTATAGGAAAGGTGCATAAAATATAAACCAACTAGAGTCCATTAATCAAAAAATAGAATCACATGCAATGAGGCACTGTATGAGTCAAATTTTCTACTATATCAAACATTGATCGCCCTGTTGGTAAAAGGTTAAACAAAATATATTTTATCAAAATCAAAACCATGTAATTATTTATTACTAATTAAAAAAATTATGTCAAACAAATATAATGTATTAAAAATGGTAAAATGTTAAAATATATATAATATTTTTTTTTTTAAATTAGAAAAATATTTCATTCTTTTTTTAGAGAATTTATCATAGAAATATATTTATCTTGACTGTGTTTGAAAGTTTTTATTGATAATTAATTATAAAGAAAATATCTTTTTTAAAGAAAATAACTAAAATAAATTTATAATATTTTATAATAAATTAATGTAATAAATTAGTAAAAGTAATGTGAAACAAATAGAATTCAATGCATGTTTTTAACTGGATATAGTGGACAATATAGACATTTTTAAAGTTAATAAATACATTTTATATAAAATAATTTATAAAATAAAATTGCTTTGGAAAAATTAAAATGAATTAATTATGTAAAAACAACAAAAATCAAGACATTTAAATCCTGTTGTTAATGGGCCCCTTGCAGTTTTGTAAAGATAGGCCCTTAAATTTAGCTTGCCAAAGTCTTATTTTAGTAGAGTAGTGTACTAAAATTAGGGCCCCCAATATTTAAAAGAGCCCTCTAAATTCTGAAGGGTGGATCATGGCCCCCTCCAGGCCTGTTGTAAATAGAGCAGCCAGAAAACTAAAATCCTATTATAAAACTCTAAAATCACTTTGAAAGGAGTTTTTTCATTTTAGTTATAACATTAGACTAAATATGCAATCATTTAAAAATTCAAAAGCATAAACAGAAGGTATCTATAGATTTCCTGTAGTTATATTTATTTCATTAAAAATATTTTTGTAAGCAATAATATATGTGATTTCAAAAATTCTCCGCTGATATATTAAAAAATTTCACTTACCCCAACAATAACTAAAATAAATAAAAATTGTAAATTATTTACAAATTTATTCATATCGTATTATAAAAAGTTTATCCGTCGTTTTATCACATAAAATAATTTAAAATTTTGTCACTTCATGCAACAGCCAAAGGGTCTAAATTAAAAAAACGCTCGAAAATTTGTAATCTATTTGTAATAATTTGGAGTACTTAAAGCGCAAATGATATAATATAAATATAATATTAACAGTGTATATCCATGTGTTGGCCGAATTGGAAGAGTCGATAATCGATAGTGACGGCTAGGAAAAAGAAATTGCTTTTTCTATATTGACTTGAATGGATTATTCAGCTTGATGCCTAGTTTCATATTGTCAAATTACTCCATCAGGTTAGAATAATGCATGCATACTTGTCGGAAGGTAGCAACATCATCCATAATATTTTTTATATATAAATTTAATTATTGAAATTTTATTTCTCTTTATAAATTGTCGTCGACGAGCCACCGCCGTACTGGTGGCGATTATGCGACATATTGATAAAATGCATTTATATATTTTTTTAAATCTATGTGTTGATATCATTACAAAAAGTTCGTTAAATTTGCAAACATATGTGGGGTACAACATTGCATTTTGTTAAATATATATACATGCAGTTATATTTTTCATTGCTGCTGTATTTTTAAAACAGCCTATATACAGGGTGGGACACAATTGTAAACGTCATGCAGCCTCAAAAATTAAAACACCATGTTTTTTTATTGATTTACTTAATGTGGTCATAGCCCTGAATTATGAAGCTATGCACTCAGATTCTACGAGTCGGATCGTAACGGAGACGATTTAATTCTTTTGTTGATTTTCGAAGGAAGGGTAAAATATTCAATATATATTTAACATTGATTTTCTATTGCAGTATATAATCGTCGGATATTTTTTGATATAACCTATTTTTATGCATATTTGATAGATTATCTGCCGTGTCAGAAGAGAATGATCATCTTTTAGCTAATTTTTTGATGACATGCAGCGATCAGGTAATAATGCATGATCGAGACCAAATGTTTTTGTTACAGCATCCCGAGTATATAGGGCCTACCCATGCATACTTAACGAAGGATAAAATTAACGGTGAAAATATTTGTATTAATAATATTTTATATTAATTAAGTAATTGTTAAAAAACAATAATCATAGTTCACGAAATTAGTAATAATAATATAGGCATTATTTTTATATCAAATTGACAGACGCAATATGTTACAAGAAGTATATCAATACAACGGAATGAACAACTCAGAATATCAAATACAGTAAGTTGAAACAATTTCCCCCTCTAATGTCGTAAAGTTCATATATGCGGAGCGGACTATTTTCGATACTTTTATAGGGGTCCCGTTTAGGACCATGCAGTAGACCAAAAAACAAAACAACAATTTACTACAAACTTGAAATTACTATATTTACAAATATGTAAATGAAAAAAATGAACTTTACACAAAATCAAAAAAAGAAAATGCCAACAAATAATAAATTGGAAACAACTTTTTCAAACGAATAGCATATTGTTACAAAGCTTTTTCCGAAAACAAGATTTGCCACTGTGAAATAAGAAGAGTGATCGCTTCAGGATAACCTAGCAACTGCCAATCGTGTAAACTTTCACTTAATAACCGGTGCATTTCTCTACCAACCATGAAGTCTACAGGGTTGTGTTGGAGTTTTTGAGGTGGCCTAGCAACCAATTTTACCGATGTGAGCAGATGCAAAGTGCTCGTTTGACGGGTCGCACTATTTTTCGCGGAGGTAATTATTCTAATCAGATTAAGTAGGAAACTGACAATATCAAGCCTACCTCGACAATCTGTATAAAGAAAAAAGTGGTTTAGTCAAAAGTTGATCCATATAAAATCATTAATGGGAACTTACCGTCAAGATTTTCGAAAATAAAAGTTTCACTTTTAGGTTTGTAGGGCAGGTGAAGATAACGCAACCGACACAAATGGACAAGAAAATGCACCATGCGTGACCATTGTTTTGAGTGAGCGCGAGGCAGCAACTGCATGCAAAGCGATGTAGTAATAAACAAACAAAAAAATTCTAAAACAAATATATGTCATATACACAGAGTCCGATAGGTTTGGAACCAAAGAAAAAGTTTAAAAAATATTATACAATATAAACAAATAAAAAACAATGAATAAACAATAAATATACAATAGATAAACAACAGTTTGAGTTCAAAAGCGTAAAATAATTTTTTTAAATATTCTGTATGTCTTCTTCAAGAACAGTAACACAAAAATCCAAACGATAATCCAGATTTGGAAGAATTGCACGAATCATGTTAGGAGTTACTTTTACAAGCATCTTCAATTCGTTGCTGTAGGTGGGCAACATCCTCGAATCTTGATCTTGTAAACTACAGCCTTTAGATTTCCCCACACGAAAAGTCAAGAAGATTTAAATCCGAAGATCTGGGTGCCCATTTTATTAGGCCTCGTCTTTCAATCCAGTGACCAGGAAACTTTTCATGAAGCAATTACGAACTGGTAAGGAGGTCTCTATGCATAAATCATAGAGACATTGTCAAATCAATTAGGGTTGGAATCGATTTTTCCTTTAGCATATTTAAATAAGATTTTCCTGTAACGTTACCATCGATGACATAGGGACCTACAAGAGGGTATAGTCCCAAATTGCACCCCAAACCATTATCTTTGGAGCGCCTTGTTGCTTCGAACCAGAGAACCAATATTGAAAATTTTGTATATTAACTTCTCCATTTGTATAAAAATTTGCTTCATCTGAGAAAAGCGCATCATTTAAAAAATGTGGATTCACTTCTATCCTTTCATGAAACAAAAAACATATTTCCGATCTGCGATCAGGATCTGCTTCATCAAGACGTTGCAATAGCTGTAATTTATAGGGATGGAATTTTCCTTTTTTTCTGAACATCATGAATGGTACTTACAGAAATCACGCTGAAAGCATGCACTAATTACGTATTTATATAGAATTTTTCTATGGTTCCAGACTTATCGGAATATTTATGACGTCGTAGGAATTATATGAATGCAAAAATAACAAATATGTTTGGCGATAAATACATTTAATTTCCAAATGGCTCTAATACTAATACTATACGATTACTATTGGCTCATAATATAGACCGGAAATAAACAGTATTAACCAATAACCAATATTTGAACACGATAGCACAAGAACTCGTGTGGTTGCTTTAACAACAGTTATTAAGAGATTTTAGTTCAAAAAATATAAAAATTTGTGTCGAAAGCACTATGAAAAATCAACGAAAAAAGTAAGCAACTATGTACTATCTTGTTTTTGTTGTTTTTATTGCGAACAAAATTTTGTTGTTTTTATTGCGTCATTCTAAAGAGAGTATTACACATCTAATATTACATTAACGAGATATGTTATATAAGCAATGCAATCGAAAAAACTTTTGATTTTGTAGAAACTATGTTTTTACTTGAAGAAGGCTAATAGCAACATCATCGCTGGAGATTTCCAGAGGACGATTCAGAGTTTCTATAGTAACCTGCAAGGAAGCTTGGGAGGCACCAGCAAAGTGGATGAGATTTGTGAAGGATGAAAAGCGGGATTCATATGATTCTTTTTCAGTCTTTGGAGCCCCACATATGAGAAAATGTCTGAATAGAAAAAAAAAACAATTTTAAACAAATAGATTATACATTTAATGAAATACACCCAACAACTAAAATATTGTTATGAAATATATTATAATCGTTGCAATAACTTTTACTTTTTTAGTGATTTCTCATCAAGTAGATGATACAGATCACGAGGCAAATTAAGATATCGATTTTGCTCTTTATAGATTGCTAGACACAGCACGTGAACACGGAGAGATGCATTGACATTTTTGAGAAAATCCAACAAGAAACTACCACGAATACGCTGAGAATTTCGACCAATCAGAAGAAGAATTACATCTTCCAAGTCACGTGATACTGTTAAGCCAGTCAATGAGCAGATGATAGCAGTTAACATATCATCATTAAGATGTTCATCAGTTCGATATTGATTGGTTGAGTTGAAGATATGACTAACCAATAGAAGAGCGGCATCAAGATACTTGGATGATTGGTCAAGATTCGGCACTATCAATATTATTGTTATATGCACTAGAAGTGCTTGTGAAGCGGGCATTTGTAAGAGTTTAGATAATAATGTATGAATACGTTGAGTTTCATTATTCGTGAGAGAGTTTATATAAGAGGGAGATGAGAAGAGAACACTTGTCAACAATTGAAGCAGCAGAGGGTCAGACGTTGGGCTGCAGAGAGAAAAGCTGAAGTTCAAAGATTCCAACATCTAGACAAAAGATATAAAAGAAGTTTAATTAGGAAATATTGTCTGGGAAAAAAAGAATATAACGAACAAGAAGAACGTACGGAAATGATTGACTGCAATGCTCCCTTGTGTTGTACGCCAAATCGAAACAATTCCTTCAGAACAGCAAGAGGGTCCTCCAAGAACAGGAAGAAAAGCTGCACTGCGGTCTGAATTATCACAATAATCATTTAGAATGTTAGAGTATAAAGTAATACAATAATGACGAATAGTGTAGGTAGTTTGTGTATGATGAAGAATTTATTATGTCAATGATGGCCTCTATTTTGAAATAAAACCTACCGTATTCGTTTCTTCAGAGATTTCCTCAGTGAGCTGATTAAGAAGTTTTCGCAATGAATTCTGGAAGCTACCCACTTCCATCAAAGTTAATCTAGTTCTAAGCTGCTCTTCCAACAAATTTCGTTTACTCTGGTCTCCAAGAAGAACCAAAAGATCACAAAGAAGCTGAAGAAAATGAAATCTATCAATTGGTAACATGTTGTCACTCATACGAAAAATTAATTTATAAAATAATAAAATAAAGGAACCTTTCGAAAATTATCGACTGGAATTCTATGTTCCATTAGTCGAGATATTCGTTGAATCAAACTTCTACAAATCTCAACGTTTGCCAACTCTGATTTGTGAGAATAAAGACAACTAACAATTCTGAAATAATGAAAACAAGAAACATTTTAAAGTTATAATTTACACATACTACTTACTACGTTTAAAAATCTGAAATAATATTAAAATTACCTGTCAGAATCGTGAAGATCAGGAAAATCACAAGAAAGAAACCAAAGAGCTAAATCTGGAAATTATAAAACATGAAAATTCACTTACAGAAAACTCCAAATAACAGTCAAGAAAATAAATATTAAGGCATCGTCTCACCTTGAACTTTTTGCCCCTTGTCCAACCACCAAATAACAGAATCAACATGAGGGGATAAAGTCTGCAGAACATATCCATACTGATTGGCTAGATAACCTCTGATGTCAACCGCCAACCGTCGCAGCTGTTCATGACCCGGATAATGACTTGTCGCATAGTTATTCGTCAGAATTCGAAGAGAACGCAACACACACCGATCTCTAACCGTTGCCATGGGGTCTTGAGATAGGTCCTGCTCTAAACATTGGGGCACCCGACTATTGCATATTTTGTCCAAAAGGAGGAAAATGCTAGCCGATAATCGAGGCCCAGAGACATCTTCACACGTGCCAATGGGGGCTGGTAAAAGGGGGTGTATAATGCCAAAAAGTTGGCGCACTTCACTGGCTGCTGCAATGGAGAGATCTGATGGAATACCGGTGGGGGAGAATTTTGTGCTAGATGATTCGGTGTCCTCAACTTGGGTGAAGGTGTCAGACTCAAGAAAATTAAGAACTGTTGTGAGAAGAATGGAGGAATGTTGAGGTCCTTGGAGGAGCTGACACAACGGTGAGAGATGTTCACAACGTGACTGAAAAATCCTATAAATGAAGGAGGGTAGAAGGCCGTTATGGATGTGTTACGTCGATAATATTGATCATGATTGCATGAATGGTCATACTTATTTTCAAGCTTAAAAAGGTACAGCGTAAAAAATATAACGAAAATAGTCGGTAAACATAAAATTCATACAGTATAAATGAAAATATTCGTACAGTTTTAAATTAATTATAATTTTAAAGATTTTGAAATAAACGGTTAAGACGTTTAAAGAATGTTGGGCTTTGTAGGATGGTGGGAGACATGGTCGTATCGTGGAAATCTTTAGTTATGTGTCATTAGGTGGTTGAAACAACTCTCGTTGAAGTTGATTTTCTGACTTCATGAAGAATATAAAATAAGTTAAATCTGATGCATATTATAATAATACACAAATTTAAAGGAGTGTGAGAATTGTGATTGCCATTAGAAAAATAGACACAATATAATATAAATTATTCAATAAACTGACCTGAGCAAAATAGCAGATATATTGATCTGTTCCGGTTTATGTTCATCTCTTGCTAACCACGAAATAGGCATGAGATGCAACAGAGCTCTAACATCGGGTGGAGTGATTGGAGGGTAGAGAAGATGATCGACGAATTGAGATAAAAAGGAATCGACCAAAGGGGCCCACATGTCCTCAATTGTCATCTGGCCAAAGTATAGGAAAATTCTTATTTCATAGCTAACATTATTTAATGGCAATAATTTTTTTAAAATATTGTAAATAATGTTCTCTATATTGCATAGCCCAGTTCTAAATTTGACCTATATTAATGATGATATCTTTTTAAAACTTAAATCTACATTAAATTTATTTTAACTTATTATAGCTATGAAATATCCATTTTGAAAGCAATAATTACATTTTTTATCCCATTTACAAATTTTTAGAAATGTACAATAGTCTAGAATATCGGAAACATATTTATTAATCATAATTTTGACTGATATCAGAGTTTAAGAAAATAAGTCAGAAACCTTATAATTTAATAGTAATCATTAAATATATCTACTTTTATATTGATATTTTATTGTATGTAGTACAAAGATAACCTATTTACTTTTAAAGAAATAATTCAAAAACAGATCAATTAATTATACATAATTAGTTCTCTTACCTTGGGTAACACAAGATATAGTTTTAAATGTTTTACTAATTCCCACAGAAAGCATTTACTAGTGGCAAATTCATTGTTCCATGCATTCCACAAAACAATTTGATTGTCTTCTACTTCCATCTCCAACAAGCATTTAAGAATATGAACGAGACAGATTGAATGTGTAGATGAAGCAAACGACCTTTCAATAAGCTTCTGCAGCCTGTCTGACTTATTGGCATATGCAAATTTACTCTCTTCAAAGCAGTTAAATTTCTGAAATATAGTAACACATTTTCACAGTGATGTTATATGAATAATCAATAATTATATTACCTCATGTTCAATGGACTCCTTCAGATGATGAAAGCTTGTCCCAATATCATAAAAAATATGATCTCCAGAATAATTCATATTAATCTGAAAAATAAAAAATGAAACTTATAATTAATTCATTTGTTACCAAACCAAAGTGGATCAGGGTGTATCAGAAGTTACCAATGAACTTGATCAGATAGATTATTTTACTATTTCTGATATGGGTGTATGTGGGGGGGGGGGGCATAGGTAATTTTGACATTTTAGTTAAATAAAACTACCCCATTACATATTGATTATTAGTAACTTGAATAAGAAAAAATTTAAATAGTTGAAAGTTATTTTAAAGGAAGAAACATTGTGAATAAAACAATAAATTATATACAGGTTGATGCAAAAATGATCCAAAATACATATTCTTGTATAATGCAAAACAATTATCCATAATACACAATCAATACATATTGAATATCTATGTTATTATATATTTAGAATTTTTGTATATTCACATAGTATAACCATAGAAACCTAGAAATTATAGTTCACATATTGATACAAAATAGAAATTAAT
>JAUZNC010000264.1:29215-42770 GCA_034780395.1 Vannuccia rotundouncinata | reverse complement strand
GGGCGATCTGAAGAAGCCGTCTATTTCCTTGTCTGTGATAGTTGGTACTGCAACCTGTAAGAGGGAGGACCAGATACAATTTGAAAATAAACGTGTCCTTTAACACGAGATAGGCTCTTCAGCTAGAAAAACAAAAGATCGGTAGACAAATATACGTTGATATATTGCGAATTCGTAATTTTTATTTTTATTTGTTTTAATATAATCTAAATGTAAGTAAAATTTTCAAGTGTTTAATATTTAATTGCCATCAAATTTGTTCATTAGTAAAACGTTGACTTCAGACGATTTAGACTCTAATGAATAAATACTCCATGTGTAATTAACCGTTTCTTTCATTTGGAAACATAGATCAGACGTAGAAGAATATAAAACTCTTTTTAATTAGTTAATATTCATATACAAACTCCACAGTTACTTACTATGATATGAGAAGCCTCATCTGGCTGCTTCGCTTTATCTATTTATTAGCTAATATCTATATACAAACTCCACATTTAATGGACACAGTCACTTACTGTGATAGGAGAAGCCTCATCTGGCTGCTTCGCTTTCTCTTTAGAGACATTGTTATCGCTGATGGTTAGCTGATCCAAATCCGCCACAGTCACCACTGAAATGGATCGATATTGGGAGTGACTAATATGTGTATCGATTAATTACAAGAAGGTATTGAACTTGAGGAAGAAAAGTTAATATGTGTATATTGTATTATTAAATAACTAAAATTATGTGTCAACATTTTTTCTGAATCAACATTGAGATATATTATTGAGATTGCGCAAATGTTACAATTTTCAGAGATTAGATGAAGAGTGTAGATATGCAGATATAATATAAGTGCACTAAGTAAATATTACCTATGTATTTTAGGAGTTTAGAGAGTACAAACTCAAAGGAAGGATACGAAGGATTCAGTGAATCGATCAAATAGTTTTAGATCATAAACAAAGTCGCATTACAATCTCAATAAGTCAGCATTACAATTCTCAAAAAATCAATCTGTGTGATTGATGTATTGAAGCCTCGAAAATGTTATAACAAATTACACATGAACAAATATTTATCTATTGTACAAATTACACAGAATAACTTATGTATAATAAAAAATATTGGAAACCATAAATTAAACCATCTTACATTAAATATATTTTAAATATGATATTTAATGAAAGCAGAAAATAATTGTATACTTGCGAAACCTTACATTGCTTGTGAAATATAGTGTAGTTCATATTACCGTTACAACAATATAATCCGATTCAATTAAAATATTGGAGATAAAACAACTATGTACGTACAATGTATATGCATACCGAGACAATTTAAAAACTTCGATTTAGTCGACATAGAAAAATAGCTTACTCTATTTTCGGATCAATCTTAACTAGTTAACTCTATTTAGTGGGATTATAACTTTTCTTAAATACAAATTTCAACTCTATAAGTCACCTCAAAGTATAATCTATAACTGATTATTAGCGAAAGTTTGAAATATAAAAATCAAGATTTTATATATAGCTCGATATCCATAGCAATTTAGAACAATTTGCACCATGCTTTCTATTTTATAGTTAATAAGAATAGCAAATTTTTTAATAAGTTGGCGATTAAAAGACAGAATATAACATGACATTTTCCTGTTCCTTTACATTTTAACAGGTTAATGTTCTACATAACATCAGTTTACAGAATATACACACTAGGATAGGTGTGCTGAAACATTGATCGTAATTTATCAATTGATTTATTCGACAACTATAAGGTGCTTTGATTTTGAACATAAGTTCCTAACGCAAAAGTTGATCATAAATAATTAATTAATGAACCGAACACAGATAAGATATACAAGAAACCAATAAATGGACACATACCTTCCACATCTAAAACATATGAATACAAGGTCAGAAAGAAATAAACAACAAGCTACGGTGAACACATAGTTGCTTTCATAATTAGCAACATAAACCAAAAAAGTATATAATAACAATCAATTATGAACTGACAACCTGAATATAGAATTGAACGTAATTGAATATCTGAACAAAATTGGTACATTAATTAATTTATTAACGACTGAATCGAACATTCATTTTAGTTCCTTTTCATGATCAGATCAAAAAATATACAAACATAACATAACTCAGACTTTAACAAAACATTAATTTAATACCTTTAACTGTATCCTTGCTAATCTTTCTCATGGTGGGCGTACGAGATTCACAATTTTTCCTGAGTTTTATTGATTCAGAGTCGGCAGAAGTTGGTGTTCCCTCTATAGACACAGAAACATGCTTTAGTTTGGATAAAATACCATACAAGACAACATTTAATTATGATTCAGGCCCGATTCATACCCATAAATGAAAAACAAATAATTATGTATTCTAATCAAATCAAATCATACAAAGATAATACAATAGTAATGATAAAATCTTCATATTTAATTCATACTATTTAATACAAAATATCATACTTATACAAAACACTTTTCTTATAGGTATCCCTAGAAAAAGTTTTTAAGTTACGCCCTAGAATTATTTTAATTCACCCTTTCCTACATGCATTTAAATTATCGAAATATTTTCACTCTCAGCTACGCCAATCATACAAGACGAGTGGAATCAAAATTAGTTGGATTTCAAGACATGTATTAGCCTGTTAGTATAATAAAAAAAAATAAAAAAAAAACTTCAAAACACTTTTAGAATTAATATATAGTAAATCGTTAAATAAATATTTTTTTACAATTCAAAACTGATGCAATCGAAATATGCCAACGTCGCGTGCAAAAATTAAAAAATATTTTGTGCAACATTTAAAAAAATCTTCCACTTATCTAACTTCCCCGTTAATTGCGTTCAACGAGTGGGGGGTTGGAATGGGGTGCTTATAGATGCAAAACATACACCACAAGGGAGAAATATTCATCGTGGGAGATGACATGCGCTGTTACTCTCTCTATGCAAGTTGTATAGATGTTCAGTTGACTTACACTGGAATGTTGAATATATGTATGATTGGGGGCTTCGCGGGGGGACTAGTAGAAAACATCTACAGCGCACACAGTGATAAATCAATAAGTAAGCTTTATTTATTATCTTTGAAACACTGTAAATATATTTTAAAATAGTTTATACATCCACCGATTTTATATAAATAGAAAATATGCCATAATCTACAATTAATGTGGTAATATCCGCAGTTATGTTTTATAAATTAAAATTAGTCTCAATAAATTTGACGTAGAATTGTTTTTGTTAGTGTAAATGTGATGTATGGATTCGTAAAATCAAAAATATGTAGATTGCAACAAACATAATAAGTCAGAAAGTGTGTATGGTAATTGAAACAGGAGATATATACTTGTATATTGCTAAAGTACAAACATGTACTAATACAGTTTGCAAATAACAGTGGGTAGCACACGGTAATAAATATCGTTAGGAAAATGGTCTCACCTCGCCGATTCGGATCGTTGGAAGGTGTTACTGGAGCCCGTCGCATAACAACTGGACTTTTATTCGACATCTCAACACCTAAAGGCACACGAACATCGACATACTTGGTTAACCGTGTGTCGCATATTATTCATAGGGGAGGGGACACTACTACCGCATGTGCATATTATATGTAACTTGTCTAAGAGTTATACCACTTCGTATATGTATACACGTTCGTAGAATAATATATTATATAGGATACATATACACAGGATTCCATAGATAGGTGAAATCCAACACTACCATAAAGAAAATATGTTGTTAAACTAAATTAGAACTGCACTGCACCATATTGCTATTGCATAATTTGTATATAGTGGATTTTATTTTCAAAGAATGGAATGGATTAATTAAAATACAGGTAACATAATCTATCTATACATAAAACTAGTATAGTATTAGTTCAAATAAAAAATCTAATTTTAGAAAATTAAACATACATTTTTTTAAAAATTCCAAAAAGTGTAATTTGTGTTCATTAAATTTACGCAAACATAATTTTCGACAGAATCCTAAGATTCACAACCTCATTTCATAAAATCATGTTCTATATATTATTTGAGTGCTCACCAGCCTGATTCATTCTCCCCTGGACAGTAAACTGGTCCGTATCCTTGTCGTTAACACGACTCTTCCAGCCTTCTTGCGAAGTCTCTAGGAGTTGTCGACGCTCCAATAAACTCGCGGAACGACCCGGAATCCCTGCTGATGTCCGTGTTGCATGGTCCCGTAGGAGGACTGTACCATCCATAGGACTGGCTTCACGCTTGCTCTGCTGCTGCGAGCGGACTCGCCAATTATTCTCCCCTTGATCCTTCATCTGAGAAATTCTTAATCGATAAAAAGGGATAATAATCGATAATAAAGGGAGGAAGTTATAAGAAATTCAAGGAAGTAATGTAAAAAATATTGCAAACTTAAAGGATTTATGTAATACCTGAAATTTGATTTTGAGAGGTTTTTACCCATAGGTATGTATAGGTATGTTTGCTATATGAAAAATTGAATGGATGACAGCTATAATAGATATAGATTAGAAAATAATATGAAACTATTTCATTCCGCATATGATATTTACAACTTGACAAAGATTGTAAATTATAAACTGATTTATCAATAACATATAATTAATTACATGGAATAACGTCTATGTTTGTGTTCTGTCTGAGCTACAACAAAAAATACCTAAGTGATTTAATTATATCGTTATTGAAATTTGATTCTCAATAATAAATATGTAGTAATTTTGTATTATAAGGTGATATATAATTTAACGAGAAACAGTTGTGTATTAAATCAATAGTTATTAATAATATGGTTTATCCGCTAATACAACTTTAATTAGAGAATTTATTAAAATTGTTAAACATGATAATGTAAACTTGGGTATTAATTAATTAGTTAATTAAAAATAATATTTCGTAATATAAAAACACCCCTTTCATTTAAATAAAGTATTATTTCTAGACAAATAATGCATATGACAAGCGTTGTATCTGCCTTTATTTCTTCACCCCATTTATGTGGTCAATAAAATTCTAATTGACCTCTTAAAATATAAATAGACCTCTTAGTCTATAGACAACCAAATAGCCGTACTAGTTAGCCATATATTCTGTAACCACTGCACTATTCTATAGATCATTATTTATGTTATATGCAGAGCTAGATGATTCATGATTCTCATAAACAAAAAATCAAAGTTTTAAATTTAATCAATAATAAATCGCAACAACCGCTACTATTGATTGTCACATTCTAATTTACAATTCCTATTTCTTATGTGTACGTATGGTATATATAATATGTATGTATATACGAAAGTGTATACCTACATATAAATTGATTAGTGTCCTTGATAACAAAATTTAGAGCACAAATTGGGTTCTGTTATCATCATTTGGCACAACCCAACCAAGATAAAACTGTATTTAACTTACAAGGAGGGTACACTTAGAAGATGAATTCTCATAGTCAAATAACATAATTTCACTTTCACCATGACCAGCAGTATATATTATAGCATAATTTATTTATTAATGAAATGAGATCACAAATATTCTCAAAAACAATTATTAAAAAATATTTAGGATTATGTTATGAAAATATACAAAATTGTGATAGACCCTTACCGATTTTGAATGGAGGTTGTTGTGGTAGCACGAGGTCTTCCAGACTCGTTGCGCTGGTATGAGGGCTGTTCTGCTGAAGACGCCATGTTGGGATAATGTGTTTTCGAACGTAAACGATAGTCACTTGTCGAGGAACTAGAACTAGATGATTCCAAAAGACGAGCACGTTGAGCCACAGTTATCGTTTTTTCAAGATTTCGTTCTGACACAAGTTCGCGATGTCTTTCTTCTAATTGTTTACTGTTGGTAGAGTTGTATTTAACAATAAATAATTTTTACATGTCATTTGCTATTTTTTTAAATAAATAAACACAACGTCGTACTGTTTCATAAATCCAAATAAAACATAAGCAGATGTAAAATTAACTTATAAGTATATAGAGCAAAACTATACGCTAGTAAACAAGTTAAAACACAAAGGAGAGAAGATAAAGCGATTTATTGATTGATGAATGTCTTATCCAATCAGAAACTGGTAAATGTCTGTCTATTAAAATAGATCTAGGAGATTCCAGTAATGGGTGTGTCAGAGCATTATTTAATACAATATTATTTAATTAATTAAATTAAATAAATGTCTAATTGTAAATTTAATTTAAAATAAAGTACATTAAAATAACTACAATTAAAAGTGGATAATATACATAAAAGTGGACTAATGCATTATATATAGGCAGGTAGATATTAACGATATCCTAGGTATATGAAATAAATTATAGCTACCGATTTATATAAATTGCCAAGATACCCAGTATTTAGGATTCACCATCAATATATTCATACAAAAATATAGGATTTCTGCCTGATAAATTCATATAGAAATCCTATTGTTATTGATTTAACTGACTGAAAATTTAAATATTATATCTGAAATTTATAAACGTATTTAAAATAAAATTATCAGGCATAAATGTCGACATTTCTGCCTGATAATTATCCGGAAGAAATACTTTAAATAGATATTATATAAAGCATAAGGCATAAACATAGACGTAAACCAATAACAATAAATAGCACACAAATTAAAACGTAATGTTTTTGGTAGCACATTAAACCACTGATATAAAAATAACAAAAATTGGTTTATGTCCACGTTTATGCCTTATAAGTTAATTGAGATTGATTTGAAATATCTATTAAATGTATTTCTGCCGGAAAATTATCAGGCAGAAATTTCGACATTTCAATAATAATAAATAGCACACAAATTAAAACGTAATGTTTTTGGTACCACATTATTAAAATAACAAAAATTGGTTTATATCCATGTTTATACCTTATAAGCCAATTGAGATTGATTTCAGATAATATTTAAATTTTCAGTCAGTTAAATCAATAACAATATAGAATTTCTATATTTCAATATACACTGCTTCGCTTCGTATAATTATTTTTTTAAATTCAACGCATATATCAAATAATTAATTAATGTATATAATTGAAAAATCAATATACCTAAAAATTGATTAAGTAAGTAATTTATTATCTACTTTTTTTATTCGACTGAAATCAGCCTTATATTTTGTTGAGTGACGCAGAATATAGTTTAACAATTATAGTGTATTTATGTAAGATTTATAAAATAATTCTTGGTTTATGAGTCTGAGTCCCTTGTACCATTGATACTATACCTATATATTAAATTTATAATTACATTATATTATAGGTATGAGGTCGAATCCCTTAAATTAAGTTTATATTTTCTTCTTTAGTTTTTGTATAATAAAATTTGGTTAATTAAAAAGATTATATTTTCTTTCATAAATTAATGGATTTGTTGTTACCATTACGAAGTCACAAAATGATTCCAGCAATAATGGTCACAAATGTATTTTTAGGATACCGCGAACCATCCGATTTTCTTACTTAATAAAAACGTGTAACTATGATAACATTTAATAGCTCTATAGGAATGAATTTAAAGAGAAGAGTTTCGTCCAGGAATATATTCTCTAAATGAATGCCATTTTTGATAAAAATTTTGTAGACGACTTATTTTGATTTCGATTACCATCTGGAACAGAATTGGAATGGAGTTGTTGAGATTTTCATCGGAAATAGCATGAAACTATTTTAGAGAATAGAGGAAAGTGATGATTAAAATTAAATCAACCGATTGTGCTACAATTAACGGAATATCGAATAAGTCGTCAAAATATGATGGTTTGTTATAATAATATTTGGATCTGAATTTCCACAATAAACATTTTTATGAAATTTGACGAGTGGAATTATTTTTCCGGTGTATAGCTTGTGTATTAATTTGTCAGCACCGTGTCATTTTAACATAAATTGGTTTTATGACGTCTCCATGACGATAATCGATAAAATCGATGAAAAAATTACAGAAAAGTAGGTATTGAAGTTCTACACCATGTATTAAAACTTCAAGGTCATTGATTGCTTAGTTACCAATCGGCGCCATTTTTAAAATTTTGAAAAAGGCAATTTTTTACTATGGGAACCTTCAATTAAAAATCTTTTGGAACCTACTTCTAAGAGAATTTCATAGCGCACATCGTGTTAGGGACCGATCGAAAAATCAATAAAGCCTGTACAGCAGTTGAAAGATTAGAACAATATATCCAACAAATAAATTATTTAACATTATCCGATATAATTACCTATTATAATGTATGTGAACAAGTAATACAGTTTGAGGTTTATATTTTCTGATATAATAAATATTCGTTTCAGAAAAAATAAACCTCAAACTGTATTACTTGTTCACATATATTATAATAGAAAAGGACAGGTTTAGTGGTCTAAGGAACATATAAACTATTCATTAGGTATATTAGACATATTAGTAACATCAGAGTAATTATAGTTAAAATTAGTCAAAATATAGTAAAAATATAGTTAAATCATAGTTAAAATAAAAACACTTTCTGTAATAAAATTAACCACTAATATAAATTACAACTAGGTATACAAACCAAACCAAATTATTTTTTTGAAAGAAAAGCCTAATTGAAAATTTTATTTTGTTTGTATTGTAGTTTTTATTTGCGGTTAATTTTATAACAGAAAGTTTTTTTTATTTTACTAATTATATATTTTGTATTAAATATACATAATATTTTTATTATGTGGCTCTCCGACTCACCCCAAATATTATATAAACAACTCTTTCTATTTATATATACCTAAATTATTTATGTATAACTAAAAATTTGTTATTGTTATGTTCAACTAGTATAAACTTAACTGATTAGATTTGAACTACTCACCATAACCAAATTTCACTATTACAGTATAACATAATTAATATTAATTACTGATATTATGAGACACTTGGACAAGTGAATATATAGGTACATCTATTCTACAATCATAATAACAGATAAAACTAATTGTTTTATTCGTCCTGTATTCCAAAAGTTTTAGTACAGTTTTAAAATAAATAGTATCTATACATATTTCTAGAGATTTTAAAACTATACAAATTGTTGTTTTGTTATAGCCTGCAAATTATATAACAGTTTGATAACAATTAAAATATATAATTACCTAAATTTGGCGTCTAGCTCAAAGGAATCCTTCCTCAACGGCACAAACTCCTTCCTTAACTGGACCCGAGGTGCGGGCTTTAGCTCCTGTCGGTATCCCCGACCCCTTCGCTCCTCACCAGACATCAACATTTCTTGTGCCATCTGGCGGACATTGACACGGGGTTGTTGATGTTGATGTTGATGCTGATGACGAGGTGGGGCCCGTTCATCACTAGCCGTACTTTCGTCGTCCGCGTAGAACCCCTGACTCTGCTGAATACGGCGGTAGAGACCTTCTGCTGACGATTCAATACTACTGCTGCTCTCAGCCCCCCCTGCCAAATAATCGTCGGGAGTTTGAGAGCGACTTGTCGAACAGGAAGGCTGACTATCAGAGGACATTGCCGTGGTTTGAAACTGATAACGAGGCTCTGTGCGCAGGTCTCGGAGCATTTCCCCTAACTGGGAGTCACTGCCGGTGCTGCTGAGCTGGTCGTTGTTGACACTGTAAAGGTCCCGAAGACTGGTTCGACGTGAGTCGTTAGTGAAACCAGTTCCACTACTAGCACTGTCGATGCGATATCTGTGTGCGCAGACTCCTGTTAGCACAAAAATACAGATTGTCTTTAAGTTGTTACGATAATTATAAATCGATTGTTTATAAAATAATGAGTGTCCTTTATAGCAGCTCTAACTGCGATAATACACACAATAGAAATAATTAAGACCAAAGAATAAAGTTTGAGGCTCAAGGTTATAAGTGAAAGAAGAGACGACAGCGACACAGATCGAGACAGAAAATGATATATTATATTGTATGGTATACAGTACCTATAAACTTGACCAAATTACATCAGAATAATTGTAGCAATTGATGAATTGGAGATTACTCTGAAGTAACGGTATTAGGACAAATGTCATAATATATGTTGTATTTATTATTCACAGGAAGTATAGTCCCTATATTACACCCATAAGTAGAAATCGAAAGGTTTGTATTTATTCGTAAGTAAATTATTTGAAAATAACTGATGTGTATATGTAAATCTTTTTTTTAAATAAATGTCGAATGCTTTATTTAAAATCAAGTGTAAGGTTATTATTGAATAAAATCGCTTTAAATAGATAGATTTAACTATATTCAGTTAAAGAAATTTAAAAAGGTATTATATAAGTGAGAAACTTACCCGATTTATCAGCTGCTTGTTGTAGAACTAAAAGATTTGCTCTGGCAATGTCGTCAAATGAGATTGGCTGGAAGATGATGGACGATCAACAATCAACACAACGATATTATGCGTTCATATAATAACCTAATTCCGGATCGTAATATCGTTTTACTATAAGTGGACTTTGTTATGTGAATAGTTATGTGAATCCATTAATACACAAATGATGGCATGATGCAAGGATTAAAAATTTCACTCTGATTATTTTTTATAGCTCACAATCTGATTAGGTGCAATATATTATATAATTCATAAAATGTTGAGTATTCAACTAAATGTTATACACTCATTTAGGACCTAACATATACATGCACCTAAACCAAAGAATATATAGAGAGCTCTCTATTCTTTGACCTAAACAGTATGTGTGAAGAATGCGACTTCATAAATGTATTCTATAATTATTGATAAGACAAAATGAACATATATTACTCACCGCTCACTTGGGTAACAACTATTGTACTCGACGAAATACTCAAATGAGTTATTTACAGCTATGTATGCTTGATATCTTGACAAAATAAGTAACATTTGTTACATTACTCTGTTATGATCAACTATCGATTATTGAAGATGGAACAATTATAGATTGTAAATACAAACTGTATAGAGGCAATTGAAATGATAAAAGTATGGATTGATCGATTCCTTACTATAATTTTTTTAAATAATGTCTATAGTTAAAAATATTTTAATTTACATCTGAGATTATAAATCATCTTCTAAATTACTGTATATTCCTATACACAATGACGTCATGTCCTTTTCCAAGTTCAAGGATTTTTCAAAAATGATTTTCGCAATTATTCTGTGTTTCTAAAATTACTATTCTATTCTTATGAGAAATATTCACGTTAACGATGTAAATAGATACAAATATTATGCTGTATACCCATTTAACTAAGTAAATTGCGACCATTCTTCAATGTATAATACTTTAAATTAAAGTGAAAATGCTACTTTATTATTAATATTAACATTCATAAAAATTGGTAAATCTTTACGAATGTATACGAATGCCTCGGAATGTGTCATATGACTTCTTAGATATATTTTTATGCAAAAACGTTTATAGTTTTCGATATATTGAGGTTACATATAACATAGAATAACCATTAAAAAATTAGTTTATGAACATGAAATGTGTCGAAAGGTAGTAAATATACTTTAAACACAGAGCTAGATGACATGGGGGTCTCTTGTTATTTATAATGTATATATTCTCGTGTTGTGCTGGTCAGATGTGGTCATTTAGGGTGATCTATATAAACTATGTTTTACTGGTTAATATTATAGTGGTACAGTATAGACTGAGGTAGTAAGAGGTAATATAGAGGTAGTATGTCCCTATCTTAATTCACGTGACTGAGACAACTTAAGGACCTTCCCCCTTATATATACTAAGCTTGCTATTTGACTACTTCACAAACGTACGATACGTATACAACCTATTTCTGTCAATCATAACATATTCTGTACGTGTATATTATGGGAGGTTGGATAATGCTGCACGATTTATGTTCAACAAACATTACATATTTTAGTGTTTCTGCAGCTATAAAAGTGGGCGGTTGATTAATGTTATATCAATCAATATTCTGAGGTTTAATATTCGTACTGAATTTTTAAATAGGTATATATTTAGGTTCAAGGGATAAAATTATTAATTTTTATGTTCTCTTTGATATTAACTTAGACTAAAAAAAATGAAAAAGATATATTTACTCATTTTTATAATTATTTTATATGCCTATTGTGAAATATATTTCTGCATCCATAATTACAAAAATAAAACGGTGCAAATATTAAAAAAACTTTTTGACAATTTGCTAGCTTTTTTGTCAGAGAATTCGAATATTGTGCAAAATCAATAAAATGATATAAAAATTTTATCTCAAGGCAGAATATAAAAAACTTTTCGAGTAATTTGGACAAAAAGAAGTCAAAAAATATATTTAACAGTCTAACGAAGGTTTAAGTATAACTTTAGTAATTTAAATATATTCTATTTATGTGTATTCAGACTTTATGAGCTTATATACCTGGGTCATGTGTCGTTGTTTAAGGGCTGAAAAATCAGGAGCACTCAATTTCTTTGGGGAGAAAAGTTTCTTCTTTTCTGTTAGACTGAGCCTAAAATATTAATAGGATTATTATTTAGAATATATTACGAATTTTAACTTTCTTAATACAAAAATTCTATAACTATGAGCAAAACAAATATTTTTTAAAAGACAAAACATATTTTTAATGGAGAAATAAATGTAGCGAGTAGTGTAACGGGTTAATGAGGTGTTTACTAAATACGTAGAAAGTATTTATAACAGAACGGAAATGATTTACATAATTCTAAATTTATAACAGATTTTATTTTTCAACAAAATTTATGATCTTTCTGATTATATCAGAAAGAATATCTTGTTCTCACCGAGACAACTCATCAGGATTTTGTTCCTCCTTAAACTTCTGCTGTTTTGGCAAATTCTGATTGACTCCAGAGTTCATTGCAGTACCACCCATCCACTTGTGTATCCTCTGGTTCTCCAGCGTAGGTGGCGGTGGAGAGGATTCTGGACGGTTGAATCGAACCCCGCCGTGAAGATATCTATCCGCCCTCTCAATCTCCTGCTGCGGACTTCTGTTCTTTAGCAGGTCACGTGACCGTGCCTCCTGTTCTGATAGAATACTTCGCTTCCTCACGGGACTGGGTTCCTTGGTTTTCGACAAGGGTTCTTGCGTCTTCTGTTGTTGCTCTTGTTGTTGTTGAAGCCACATCTGTGCTCTCCTGGACGGTGCGGCTGTTACACGACGCGGGCTCGACTCTTTCGTGGAAGGCTGCTGAATGACAATTTGTGCCACCGCTGATCGAACATCGTCAAGGCTGATCGGTTGTGTTTTGGAACGTTCACGGGGAGTGAATCTTCTGCTGGAGACTGAGACAATATGGCTGTTGTTGTTGTTACTAGGGACAACGGTGGCTGGAACCGGGGAAGTGGAGACTTCCATAGCAGTTCGTTGTCTGGGTAACAGTGGTGTGGTGGGGGTGTTTGGTTGGAGGTGATTGTGTTGGTGATCTTTTTGGGTGACGGTGGTGTTGTTAGGGAAGCCTTGCTGATGAACACGCTGTGGATCGTTGGTAGGGACCGTGGTGTTGTTAGGGAAGCCTTGTTGTTGAAGACGCTGTGGATCGTTGGTAG
>JAUZNC010000264.1:0-29115 GCA_034780395.1 Vannuccia rotundouncinata | reverse complement strand
TTGTTAGGGAAGCCTTGTTGTTGAAGACGCTGTGGATCGTTGGTAGGGACCGTGGTGTTGTTAGGGAAGCCTTGTTGTTGAAGACGCTGTGGATCGTTGGTAGGGACCGTGGTGTTGTTAGGGAAGCCTTGTTGTTGAAGACGCTGTGGATCGTTGGTAGGGAGGGTAGTAGGGGAAGGGACTCCCACATGTTTATGGTCCTCTGAAGAGAGACGGGAGGACATAAAGTAATCTTGCATTAAGTTATCTCATGGTAATCTTGCGGTCAGTTAGGGAAAATTTTCTACACAAGGATTATTTTAAGTATGGAAAATAAAAGTGCAGAAATCTCAATTTACCGTACAATTTTATTCACATTTACAAACAGTTTTATTGTGTGAAAGATTTTTTATAAAGTTCTGGAATTGCCGGAATCTAATTACAAACAGACAATAACTTTATAAAGACGCCGATATAATTTATTTGGAACTACTATAACTTCAGAACTATATTTGACGGTTAATTTCATGCTTACAAAAATAATATTAAAATAATTTTTCGACTGTATGAATTTTATACAGAATACATTTTTTTTATTTTAAACAAGGTACATGTATATTTTAAATATATATCACTATAAGCACAAAACTGTGGAATACAACTGAAATCTTTTTATCTAAATATTTTTAATTCCTTTAACTAAATGGGTTTTATTTATTTAGACATTTTATAAACAGATAAACTTATATGCAACGAGTTTTGTATAAATAAAGTATGGATTTATCCCAAAATCGATAATTGTTATCATATTATAGTTTACTAATGTCAATTTAATAAAGATTGCTTCCTAATATATTCCTTCTTAAAGTCTTTATAAGTAAAAAAAAAGTAAATGTTTATATAAAGAAATATTCATCTTTTAACAATATTATTCTTTATTTTTAATCTAAAATTGGAATTTGAATATTAAAAATTTCATTTCTATATTTCAAAATATCAATCTTATGAAACTTCAATATATATAGAAAACCTTAAATAGTCAAAAATGTATTTTTTACGTTTTAATAGCTGGGAAAATTATATTTTAAAATTGCTAGGTATAAATAAAAAATAAATAAATGCTATTTTTAATATTTAAATGGTTCTACGCAAAAAATTAGTCCTAATTACATCTATTAAACTTGCCACATTTTTAGTTTATACATCTAAAGTGGATGTGTTATAAAATGTCAGTTAAATTTTAGTTGATTTCTACTTTTGAGCAAACAGAATATTATAAATATGATGAGATGAAATGAGATACAAAAACATCTGTTGCATCCATAATAAACTCGGCTATACTCTAAAATGTTTATCGAAGATAATATGGCATTTAATCTTACCTCTAGGTTTCAGTAGTATTGCTGTTTTATCATTTGATGGTTGTGTCTGCTGGTCCTCAGTGATGGTAAAGCCAGCCATCTGACGTTGTAGACGAGTTTGCCTCCTAGCCATGAGAGCCTTCTTATCCTTCTCTGCAGTAGTTTGTGGGAGCAGCATGGGAGCGTAGAATGGACGATTTACAGGAGTTGTCGGCTTGCTAGCCGGAGAGATCTTCCGCGGAAGGGTTTTCGTCTGATATTGTGTGTTTTCTGTCTGGTTTGGACGAACGGACGACTGTCTAGGTTCTTGATCCTGGACGCTGTTGGCCTTCAGCATTGGGTTCCTCGTCAACTGACGTTTCTCGGAAGATTCTTCCTGAAGGGTTGACACTGCAAAAATTTCGGGTATATGGTCCGGACTCAAAGTGGATGTTGGTAGAGTTCTACTCCGGGCAAAGGCTTCCCGAAATCCCAGGGGCCGTGTCCTGGTGTGTACGTCAGGTTTGTTGCTCGGGAATGGCGTCGTCTTACACGATGGCACAGTAATTGTCTGACTGAACTTCCCACTACCAACTGAGATGGAGGGGTCCTGATTGAACGATTTAGCGGATAAAGACATGGCCACCTTGGCGGTGAACACGCGGCGTTGATGCTCCGAATCGGAGGACTCCTCTCCGGACTTCTTTCTTGCGGCTATCGGAGTGGTCAGACAGGAGAGCGAAGCGGCCTGCGGTGGTGTCTCCTGGGCCGAGTGTGTGCTACTGGAACGTTGGTAAGGGGAGGAGATTGCATCCGGATTTAAAGTATCTGTGATACAACGCGAAGGCATGGACGTGGTGTCTCTCACCCGGCGTAATCCGCCGTAGTTTGTCTCGGGTCCCGGGATTGGTTGTTGATGTAGACTACTGTTTTGCTGTTTCTCCGCCTCCTCGATTAATGAGACGGTCGCAGGTGGTATGATTCCGATATCTGCGTCGACAGAGATGGACTTAGGTGACTGGTGATTGACCTGACTGCCACAACGATCGAAGGAGCTGGAAGTACCACTGTGTTTGCGCTGATCTTCAGTCTTGGGGAAGGCCCAGGGATGTCCAATACCTCCGGGAACCGCCTGTATCCCCTTGAAAACACGGTGGTCGGGTCGTGGAGAGCGCTGCATGGCGACGGTCGCGGTGGTAGTGTTTGACGGCGTGGTCAAGGTGTGTTCTTGTGGCTGCTGTTGTGTGCCCGGAGAGGGTAGAAGACGGCGGTTCGGGCATGGTGAAGATGGATTCGAGGGTAGTTTGAGTACGGAGTCGTGTGAAGCCCGCTTCTTCGTATAGTCAGTACCAAAGGTGAGAGGTGGGGAAGAGGAGTTTTGAGCAGTGTCGAATATGCCGTGTGGATTATCGGTGTCCCTGTCTCTTCCCTTTTCCCTGTTGTGAGAAATAATATAGGAGCAATATTCGATCAAAATAAAAAACAGCGTAAGTTTGAATAAAAGACATAGAAATACACCTGAGAATATTAAACGAAATTTCTTCAACATATTGGAATTATAATGAATATCATAATCCCGATTTCGATCGGAGAATCTGACTTTAAACTATTATTAAAGTATGTCAAAAAATATAGAGAAAAATATTACAGGAATATAAACGCGTATTATTAAAAAAAAATCGTATCCAGTATATAGTAAATGTGTATAATGCTTTATTCTCTCATTCATACAACAAATCACTTTAGTGAATACTGTTCAAAGAATATGGTCTCCATATTTGGACATTTGTTCATAATCCCAACTGATTGAAAAGCCACCAGCTTGGATGTACTGTTTGTTGTCAAACATACGCGGCACATTGAAAACAGGGAACCATGCGCATAAAAACATGCAATAATTCTATCGGGAAAGTAGTAAGTCAATGCGTCTGTGCCTTTCCTGGGGAGATGAGGAGGTAGGTAGGAAGATATTTCTGACAGAAGAGCCTAGATATCAACAGTAAAGCGGCGCATTCTTAATAAGTGGGGAAAGTATAATGCGTTTCGCGATTAGATAGGAAATGAGAGATTTTCTTTTTATAGCTGATCCATAATGACTCCGTAAGAAAGATAATTAGATACCTATCGATCTGTAAAAAGCAATTCAGCGTCAGATTGTTGATACATCCACAGTAAATGCATAAAACAAGTGGGATTTATTATTGGAAACATCATTTTAATAATACTCATATGTGGGAATGAAATTATAACTAAAAAGCGAATCGAAAAATGCTGTCTTGTAATTGTCAATTTTATGAGGATATGCAAAAATCTAAAATTTAACTATAATTTCAAAAATACAAATTTATAAATACATATAATGTATGCAGTATTGCTCAACCATTACATAATGGGTTTTTGGGATGGTGATTGAAAAAAAAATTAAAAGAGAAAATAAAAATGACATATAGTACAAGTTTGCAATTGACTAAATATTTTTTGTATCTGTTTTTATGATCAAAATATAATTTGATTAAAAGTTCACTTTTTTAATCTAAGAGTTAATTGTGATTCCTTTTAATATAAAGATAGATAATATATTTATATTTATAATGTTTCTTCAGAGCAGTGAGAAAAATAAGTAAGACACTCGTGGTTAGTTTTTGCTTATTGATAGAATGTAATATATAGTATATAAAAACTTTCTAGTGTGTTGTGAATTGTACCAGCAAGACCTTTTCGGGACCCTAGTGAAAACTGTTATCTAGAATCATCCAATTTTTTATCCATTATGCTTGCTTTATGAATAAAAAAGGTGCCCGCAAGCCATGAAAACTAATAACATATAGTGTCAGTAGTATATTTATTGTATAGATAAATTAAAATATCGTTAGACAACAATGACCCGTCTTTCGAATAAATTAGTTCACATAATTAATACGATTTTAAATTATACTTTCTTACATATATATATATATATATATATATATATGTTATGGATTAAATTAAAAATGAATATATTATATTTAAATTAGTCTTCAGAATGCACTTAATTTAATTATATAACATTCATTATTTTAACATGCAATTATAAAACAAAAAGTTAACCCATTCCAGTCAAATGTAAATTTGCGGAAAAACGTTTCAAAGAGGTTGTTTACTTTGTTTTCATTATCGGTGTAATGTGTGTCTGTTAATTCCTAGTGATTTATACACATAGATTTATGGTAATTTACCTTTTGTATAGAAAACAGTTTGGATAATATTAGTATGAAGGGAAACATATACAACTCTGTATTTCTAATATGGAGGATTGGTAAAAAGTAAAGTAAAATTATTGATTTAAAATCTGAGTAAAATGGACCGCTAAAAACAATAAATTTAGAGGTTTCGGCACTATAGACCTTCATAAATAATGGTTAAAGCAAATATGTTTATATTAAAAATATATATATATGTTTCAACCATTGATGAAGTGTTAGAGCGAAAACGTCTGCGGCTTGTACCCTTTATTTTCGATTAAATGTATTTAAATTTAATTTAGTGTTGGCATTTGTATCAGTTAATTTTTCACATACAGTGTTTTTATAATGGACTTTATAATTATTAAATAAGAATGAGGAGCAGAAATTATTAACATAAATGATTAACGACGTTTACTTTACTAATTATTTAATTACTAACATTACACACATTTAATTTCCAAATCAAAGTATTTTAATAAAATAGAAGAATATAATGCAAAAATGTAACCCACCTTCCACGAAATATCTTAATCAACTTATCCATCTTCTTTGGTACAATAAGTTTTGGGATTTAATAACCAAACGACACAATATTCACCCTAAATTTTAAGGTGATATGACAGCAATTTTGAGCCAAATCAAGGGTTCCAGACAACCTCTGGTAAGTAGAAAACAAACCACTACAACACTTACAGTAGTAAAAAAGTTCTCGAGAAAACCAATCGTCCAGATATCATTTGGTCGGGAAGAAAGGGAAATGAGAGTGAAGAAGAATCAGACTTTGGGATCACAGGGTGCCACACACGTACCAATACTTGTAACAGACAACCAATCAATAAATGAAAGGGGGGGGGGGGCGATGTTGACGAGATCTTGTGAAGAAGAGGTGAGACGAATGCCGAAATAATACCATATTTGGATCCCCACCCCCCCCCCCCCCCCTAGTCTTATCTATCTCTCCCTTTTCACATGTTAGTTTCCTAAGCAGGTAACATGGACAGTGTAATATTTCTATTTCTAAATATTTTCTACCTTCCTAACTATCCTTATACTACAGGGCAGTAAAGTTTCGATATAGTAAATAGTAATGCAAAAATTTTACATGACTTATGAGGGCTATTTTAAGAATATGTAAATATTTCGGCACACATATTTCCCATGCATACATTAGAATTCGAAGGCTGCAACATTACCTATAATTATAGAATCCGTTGGCCGGAAAAGATTATTACAGAATGCTCCCAATTTCGCAATATCGTTATTCCAAATTAGGAACTAACGGCTGTTTACTATTTTTTATCTTATTCTCTTCTCCACAGCATCCAATAAAAGCTTTAACGGTTACCATAAGAGTTATTTATCTATATATTGGGTAGCTGGAATAAATACATAAGTTTCTATCAAGTGCTTCTAGGAAACATTTCTGTGTGGTATGTGACACCACGATAAATTTTTAAATAATTATTAACCAATCATAATTATCCAAGAATTCGGTTATTATAAATTTAATAGATAATTATTTGCATGGTTTTAATCATTATTTTTTAATATTGAAGAAAATGAACTGAACTTATATATTATTTAAATAAAACATTCCTTGAGTAGTATATAAAATAGAATTGTATAATTTATTTGAACAATATAGAACATTTTTTAATGTCGTTTTTATATCTTTGTAATAAAAAATATTTATTAAGATAAGATAAATTTGGCTTATTTGGCTTATTTCATTTCGTATTATAATTGTTCTGGTTTAATACGGTTACGTAATCACTGGCGTGTTCATTTATGTTCATATGGTCTTTTACAATTTCATCATTTAGGCTTATTGATCTCAGTTCATATCTTATTATATAAATTATGTTACACAGTTACCTAAATCATAATCAGCATGGAATTTGTGAAGCCCAGTAGATTTTTTGATATTTTATGTTTGGACAATTTCTTGCTACTTTTGAAATATAACAAAAATAGGAAAAGATCGATGCTGGGGGTGCAGAAATGGAAAATGCAAAGTTACGGAAGTCACACAAAATGAGAACTTGATTTCTTCCTCAGGCAATCACGATCATATTCCTTCAGAAGCCAGAATTACAGTAAAGAAAGCATTAGAATCAGCCAAGACCGCTGCCATTTACTCTGCTTTTTATAAATATAAAAGTATTTTAAACATTTCGATAAGACTAAATGATTATATGAGATAAAGCCACAATGGGATGACACCAAGATAAGGTATATTTTTTTATTAAATTTAGAGACTTGATTTAATTTGGTAGTTAGTAAAAGTTACATAAACTTATCTATATATAAATATCACATCTTATAAAAATTATTTAAAAATATCAAAGTTTCAAATTGTCAGTAGTATATTTCGGTGAAAATAAAAAAAATAAATATGACTGCTTTATAAAAATATATTCATCAACTAATTAAATACTATTTTTTATTTAGGACTATAACGTTAATATTAACAGGACGCTCAATTACGCTTTCAGTGATAATTTAGTCAAGAGGACGGTTATTTTTCCACAATAAAAATATTTTCGCACATATGACTTCGAAAAGGAGTCCTATGAATGGTAAAATATCTATGTGGTCGAACTCCAGTCAGCTTTATTTTTAGATAACTATTATGTAAACTATTTGGACTTCAAGAACTGAGACGAATTTCTTTGCAACGTTGTATGGAAAGGGGATAGTTGACGGTGTAGGAGAAACTGTGAATCGATTTGTATACAGGAAAGTATTGGTTAAAGCAGTGTCAGTTAACTGCGCTGAAAATTTGTTTCGCGTATCAATGGTCAAGGGTTCTTCTGGATGACGAAACTGTCAAGACTTCATTTCTTGGTCAAACAGGTTCCACGCTTCAAGGCTTTTTGAAAATTGTCCTGAGCAACCTCAGATTTCAAAGGACCACTGCTGGACCTTCGTGACCAATGGAATTATGATGAGGAATACTACAACGGCTAAATACGATTCTTCACTTTTGCAGCTGCAGAAAACGGATCAAATATCCGACGGAACGATCATGAGGTGGAAATAGAGCAGGAGATGAAGTACAATTATATCAACTACAATAATGGATACCAAATTTTCTACTAAGAAAGTATTTGATAGATTTCTAAACAACGGATACCCACTTGCTTTCTTAAAAAAGACTGAAACCATGACAGGATGTCGCTTTTCAACGCCCAATTTATCTCACAATTTCTTTTACCAATGAAGTACTGAAAAGAAGATTTGCATCCATTTTGAATAGGATAGGTTTAATGAACGATATCAAACTTTGGTATGATGCAGGTTCAAGTTAAAAGAAAAATAAAAAAGAGAACAACAGAAGACACGTACACACACACAAACTTATAAATGGATGTGTTAGTTGATAGATCTCAGAAAAAATTCTGAAAGGTTCTTAATAAATTAATTTTGTCTGTTTTTTATATAATAATTTTATATAATGATTTTTCCATTGTAAAATTTAAATGTATTTTACCTTCTACTTCATATATTTCAAGTAGTTTTATTTTAGATTTCCATGTTTAATTTTACTATAACAGGTTGTCAATCTTAGACAATCTACAGATCTATATCTGACTAACGATTATTGATCATATACTAAGTTTCATTAACTACAAAGTCGTGTTTGTAACCATTTTCTGTTTTTATGTTTTGATAAAACTGTAAAGCGAAACATCAACAATAAAAACCCAGTCTGAATCTGAATCAAAGTGACTTTTTCTTTCCGTTTATACATTATTCAACCAGATAAGTGGAGCACTAAACGTTCAAGTTCATGAATGTATACAGGGAAGATGTAAGCAAAATCTGGTTCTTGAACCACTCTGTATGGGCTCTGGGACGATCTAAATATCTGACAATGGGTAAACCAAAATTTCGGGTCGTTTGGGCCATCGCCATTGCCCTGAACCTATCGCGTCCAACTTTTCATCAAGTATCCTTCATCTGCAATGCCTGTGACGTAACCTTGGTAGTATTGAACGTTGTAAGTAACTTCAACCCACTGTCCTACTTCCACCAGATAATTTTCTCGTCGGACAATTTGTTCTTCTTCATCTACTGCTCTATTTCCACCTCATGGTCGTTCCGTCAGATATTTGGATCCATATTTAGCCGTTGTAGTATTCCTCATCATAATTCCATTGGTCACGAAGGTCCAGCAATGGTCTTTTGAAATCTGAGGTTGCTCAGGACAATTGTCAAAAACGCAGTTAACTGACACTGCTTTAACCAATATTTTCCTTGTATATGAATCGATTCACAGTTTCTCCTACACCGTCAACTATCCCCTTTCTATGCGAAATTGCAAAGAAATTCGTCTCAGTTCTTGAAATCTAAATAGTTTACATAATTCTGTAACGCAATGAAAAAAACTGACTAGAGGGCCCATCCGAACACAATAGACATTTTACCATTCATAAGACTTTTTTTCGAACTAAGTCATATGGTTGAAAATAATTTTATTGTGAAATTAACACTGAAAGCGAAGTTTTATAGTGTCCTGATATTCACGTAGTCCTCGGATTAATTTTTTGTCTTAATTTTTTAATGAAATAAATTGTGAAATAAAGTTTTAAGATAGGCTTTTGAACGTTTTACGTTAAAATCAAGATATATTAAATTTTAAAACATGATCATTTTGAGATGATTAGTACCAATTCTATTACTGCTATTGAAAAGAAAATAATATCCCACTGATTTGATGAGTAATAAATAACGTTATTTTTGGGAGGTTATTATCTATAGCAATAATTTAGTTTTCAGTCGTGAAAAGATATTATTAAATGTCACAACGATATACAAAATGTCAACAGAATCATCCCATATAATGTATTAAAGAGATACCTCAATCCAGTCAAGTTTATGTTAATCTCAAAGATATTTATCTTTTTCTTCAGAATCAATGGGAAAATTTACGTGTATATATCTTTAACATATATACAACAAATTTCCTCCACTTGTATTCTGTAAACAATTTTATAAATTATAGTGTGTACTAACAGCTCATTCGCATTTGATGTTTCAAATTTAAAATTGAAATTTTTAATTGAAAACAAATTTGTAAATTGAATTAATTTGAATTTATATAATATTAATTAAAATAAAATAAAATTAATCAACCTATATCCTACGTATAAAAATATAAACAATATTGAACAATAGAATAGTATTGAGAATTCATACATAATTTCCGTTAGCCTCAAAAAAATGTTTGGCAGTGGGACTTGAGGTTTTCAAACGGTCCCTACTTTTTTAAGGATTCCGTTTTACCCGATCAGTATTCTACATGAATTATTATTCATACTTTATGTAAATGAATGTCTCAAAAGCCACCAATGACTTTATCGCAGTAAAGAATGGGGTTATTCTGCCACAAGATTCATATTCACCCGACACTAACATCCTAGACTGGTTTGTATTTCCCAAGCTGGAAATGGAGAGATGGGACATAATATTTGTAGATCGCGATGAACTGAGAGAATTCCTGACAGAAAACCTTCAGCAATTAACGCCTCAAATTATGAGTCGACAGTTTGAAAAGGTCCCTACTTTTTTACGTATGACCCGATCAGTTATTACTAAAACACGGAATACGTCACGGAGTACAAACAATTACTAAAACACGGAACATGGCACGGAGTACAAACAATTACTATAACACGGAACACGGCACGGAGTACAAACAATTACTAAAACACGGAACACGGCACGGAGTACAAACAATTACTAAAACACGGAACACGGCACAGAGTACAAACAATTACTAAAACACGGAACGCCGTATGGAACACAATTATTACAAAAATACGGAATCTGTACATTATTTTGACAAATATTAGTGAAACACGGAATTCGCGCGCAATACCATATCAAACATTTATAAAACACGAATATCATAATTTAGATGACTCTTTAAAAAATTCCACCAACGATGATCATGATTCAAATATTGCATAATACCTACTGTTAAACACCACATTCATTAGTATAACAATGTAATCGGGTCCGACAAAGTTGACTGAGTAACAATTTTCAATCAAGGTATACTGAACACACCATTTTTGGGAATAAAACGTTGTGATCGGATCCAAAATAGCTGACCGATCAACGATTTTTGGTCAAGATACACTGCATGATACTATTTTACATCATATTCTGTAGTAAACATTGCCTTCTTATTTATGTTTAAGAACGTTATTTCAATTTTTGTTTCATTATAATACTGTATGTTAACGTCAATCATGCATTTTTTTTCTTCAGTTTTTGTTCCAAACGGAGTTACCGTTTTCCCTTTTCCCGTTTGGCCTTTTCCCGTTTTCCCTTTTCTCGTTTGGCCTTTTCCCGTTTGGCCTTTTCCCGTTTTCCCTTTTCCCGTTTGGCCTTTTCCCGTTTGGCCTTTTCCCGTTTGGCCTTTTCCCGTTTTCCCTTTTCTCGTTTGCCCTTTACCCGTATGGCCTTCCAATTGATTTCAGAAGGAGGCAGACACTCAGTAGAACGGATTATATTATTAATCATTATTATAATTAATATTATATGTACATTGAGATATATGCATAATATGGATGACTGATAATATAATGATTTGTAAATATGGTAAAATTACTTACACTTGTTATAGTAATCTATATATATTATATTTCAGATATTTCAGATACTTAGTTACATACTATATAAGGCTTCTAAAAATACCTCCTCTTTATGGATGTGCGCTTGAAAATTAAGGAATATTATGTTTATAACGATATCCCGAAATTATTTGTATTAAAATTTAATTTATTGAATGATTGAGACATAATACATCTTTATAGAGGTCATGAAATAGTCAATGTCCTTTTATTCATATATTATACATTTTGATTATATTTATATAAACTTTACTGTTAAAATTCTACACTTGTTTGTTTGTTAATAAAGTTGTTGATCGGTCAACTTTTTTGAACCCAATCACAAGGTTTCATGGTTGGATGTTCTGTATTAAAACATTATAAAGTATATCTTTATCAAAAGAATATACATTATTCTAAATAATACCATAAATAACTTGTATATGATATTTTTTTGCATTTTCTTATTTTTGAATTCCGTATTCCGCCTTTTATTAAATAATTATTTTGATCGGGTCACCTGATCTCTGTTTTTTCTTTTTAAGTTTTTGTTTCTTTGTTTTTCGGATGAAGCTTCACGGTTTTTGCATTGTATTTAAAAGTTTTCCAATTATTTCAGTGATTATTTTCCTGCTTTCGTTCATATTTCATTATAAAAATGTTGATTTAGAATACTGATTGGGTAAAACGGAATACGTAAAAAATAGGGACATGACAAGGTCATACTGTGTATATTGGATGTTAATGGATTTTAATTCAAAGCTATATTTTAATTTATTTATTTCGGTCTAAAATTTAGATTCAAAGTACAGGCGCGGTATATTTTAGATAATTGTATTGTTATTACAATGCGGAAAGATCTGACGAAAAATATCTCACATGACAATTTCTTAAATATAGTTTTACTTTACACCAATGTTAAGTCGAAGATGTAGGTGGAATCCTAACAATCGATAATGAAGAATACAAAATTAAATTTAACACTCTTTACTCACATCTCTCCAATCGATACTGGGAGTCCATTTCGCCCGCGAGTCCTAAACGAATTTGGCGAGTTTGACCGCTTGTGAAGAGCCGCGGTTAGGATAGCAACTGCCTGGGCCTTTTGAGCCTTGGAATTATATGACTTTGAGGTCGAAGAAAGCGGGAAGCTGGCTGATAGGAGAGGATTTGCGTAGAGAGTAGAGTTCGGTTGTTTATCTATCTCCATGGTAACGAATCCACAGCTATGGAAAACCAGTGCATAATGTGTGAAAGATTACTTATTTGAAAAGTATCATTTAAAAACTAGTTAAATTAATATTATAATAAAAATGTAATTTAATGTAAAATTTAAAATGTAATTTTAAAATTTTGAACTGTTCAGATCAGTTTCTATATATATATAAATTTCTGGTTTAAAACAACACAAACTTTACTATTTATAATCGTGAGATGCTGTCATAGTAATAAATTCATACTGTGAAAAAGAAAAAGCTGTAATGAAATCATTAAATGTCTCACCTATATTCTTTAATAATTATTCATATTGCATGTTTTATAAAATGTATTAAAATAAGAGAATATCTTCTATAAAATATAATCTTTTAGGAAGCATCAGCATACCAAATAATAAATTTTACATTTTTTCGGCATATGACTCAGAGAATCAAGGAAGCAAAAAAATAAATGGATTTAAGATACATTTGTAAACATCTTAAATAGTACTTTGTAACACCCCAATAGTAGAATATCATCGCCCAAATCGTATTTTTCTAATTTTTAAAATTCCAAATATTTTGTCCCAATCGCAAATATATGACATAGAGAAAATTCAAAACACACTGATAAATTATTCAGGGGATTAAATTGAATTTGAAATAAAAAACATAGCTTCGAAATATCAGCATAATATAATAGCCTCAATTGTAGTGTTTGAACATTTTTCTAGCTATTTGGAGATTGTTTAAAATTCTTATTTTTAATGAAAATATATAATTTTAATATATCGGGAAAATATTATAAAATTTCATTAAATAAACACAAAAATGTCATCGAGAACTGTGGATAAATAATTTTTTATGTGTATAGTCAGATTAACTGCGATAAAAACTTTATTTTCTATTCATAATTAATTTCTGAAAAATTATCAACATATATGGATGGAGTAAAACAATTCTAATTCTACTAATCTATAATTTTAGGAACAAATCTAAAACTTGAAAGACAATTAAAATCTAAAACAGTAGATATTAATTAAAAAATTGTTTTAATATATATATATTTTTTTTAAAAGTCAAAATTGAAGTTTACAAAGATTTGCTTTAAGTCATGGTTTTGTTTTATATTGTTTCAAAACTTTTTTATTTTTACTGCAGTAAAGGTATTAAATTATTTTTACTTTATATATTTATACTTTATACTTTATAAAGAGTGCATTTTATTGATGTCCGAGGTAAAAATTGTAATTTTTATAAAAATTTTATAATTTTTTATTACCTAGTTATCTACCTGATAGGTAAAATTAATAATTTAATTAATCAATATCTTTAACCTTACTAAGACCACGCTATTATCAGAGTCAAAACCTTTCAGACTTTTTAGCGTCTATAAACTGAATTCAAAGAAGGTTTATCACAGGATGCATAAAAAGTATTTTTAATCATTGATGAATTACAACTTCTATCGATTTATAAAACTCTGTCGAGCTTATTTATCTCCCTAGACCGACACTAGAAGTTATACGAGATAAAAATTAATTAGATATAAATAAGAAAATTGATACGAGAAGCGCATCATTAATTTGACAAGTCATCTTTCTTATCAAAATAATTAGATTTTATCATTTAGTTTTTTAATATGTTCGTTAAAAATTTTTGTCCTATTATCTGTCAGCTAAAATATGACAATGTTTTCACTTTTTTAAAAAATAGCGATGTCCTTTCTATCGTGTACAGATTTAGTGTTAAAATGGTGATGATAAATATAAAATTGTTCGGGAAAATAAAAAAATAAAATACGGACACTTCTTTAAATACAAACATATTAAATAATGATAACATTATTTTAAACTTACAATAAATGATATATAAATATCCTATTTTTGAAAGCGTAGTGTTGACAAAAAAGTATAAAACACTGTTTGCAACCTTTCCGATGACTAAATAACCTTATTTCTGGTTCGTAATCCTAAATAGCCAAATGAATTCCAGAACAGAAAGGCAAATATACAACAAGATTCCGCATATAAGTCTATATTAAAAATGCAGTGAATTAATTTTGGTTAACCAGCCATGAAAGCGACACTTCTTCGATGCAACCAATAGTTAATCCTAAAAGATCTGATAAGCGCTAGTGGAGAAGAAATCAAGATGGAGCTGGGTGTCCGCCATCGTCTTGAAACCAGTATCGTGTTCAGCCTTCGTGTATATTATAGGATTGGAAATTATTTAAACAAACTAACATGTTTTCTCACCAGAAGATTTAATGCAGAAGAATCCGAAAAGTATTAATTAAAAAAACATGCCAGCATTGGAACATTTAAATTCAATAAAATATAGGCGTACAAATAAATGTCTATATCAGATAAAAATTATATCAATTTATTTCTTAAAATTCTAATTTATCTCTAGTAGCAATATTAATGTTACAAATTATTTATAAAAAAATCGATTTCAATCAAATGGTGTCACCTGACTCTTTAATAAATAAAAACAATTAAGCCAATAAAAAAGTAAATTGATATTTAAATTCCCCTCGTTTATGTCCCTTGATTAAATTTAAAAAGAACTACATATTATTTTCTTTCAGAAGAGTATGTATTTCATGATATCAATAACACTACAATAGGATAAAATGATTAAAAGTCACTTGACAAATTATATTATTGTTTACATGGTGCAAAAGTAATCTTTGAATTACTTTGTGAGAAATATTTATTTGTTTAATATACACATATAAACTGCAGCTTACTATAAATAGTCCAGTGGCATTACACTTTTAAGAGACTTTTATTTAAAATAATTATTTATTGATAATAAAAAAAGGAAATTGGCTGTGAACGTAAGATAAGTCCCGAAAATACGTCCACTCAAAAGAGTAAACCGATATTAAAGCGTTCAATCTTGTGTTAATTAGTCAATGTGCAGAAATCGAATAAAGGGAACGAAAAATAAAAATGCAAATGGAACCAGTCAGAATGATATCGAATGTCCAAGTTAGACCATGTAGATAAATTTGAGAAGATTTTCAACGGCTCGACAGGCAGAGAATCGACACCGGTTCTTGGTGACCACACAGCTTCGTCTGGATGATACCAAACACATATGTCAGATGTAGAATAGAAAGTATTCTTTCTGAATGACTTAATAATATTGGTTAAACTTAAAGAAACTTTTTTTAATGATTGAAAAATTCCATTTTCAAAAATGACAACATCTTTAATCAACTTTGGGAATAAAGTTTAGAAATCGAACTATTGTTCAAATGTTACGTTATGTTTGTAGTCTGGACGAAGTAGCCTCATAATGGTCAAACCCGGAATACATTTCTAAGGAGCCAATTTAGAAGCGTAATTTTATGAGAATAACATAGGGAGTGCCTCAAACTGAGGTCTTTGGGCAAAAAGGTTTTAGCCGTTATAAGAGTACTTTTATGAATTATACATAACAAGTAAATTCTAAGCAAGAAAAACTTCAAATCACAAATAAATCCTTTGTGATGCATTCTGGATGCATATAATATATTACCAATAGATAGAAACATGTATATAAAGTATCTAAATACGTCCATCTTTTTTGAAAAAATGTCCATGTATGACGTCACACTTTTATGAACACATCAAAAAAAATAAGTTTTTAGTAAATATCTCAAAAAGGAAGCATCTGAGACCCTATAAGTGTATTATCAACAGATAGAAAATGACAATACTCTATCAGATAGATAGGTTAAAAGACTAGAATGTTAACATATCAATTTTTGGCCATCGAGTGATTTCTGAACATTTTCTAGTCTTTTAACCTACCCTATCTGACATATTATGGTCATTTTCTATCTGTTAGTTATACATTTTTAGGTTTAACTTACTTTTTTATGTGTTCAATTTTCTATAAAAATGACGTCATACATAGATATTTTTCAAAAAAATAATGATGTATTTAGAAACTTTATATACATGTTTCTATCTATTAGGTAATATATTATATACATCCAGAATGCATCACAAAGGACTTATTTGTGATTAAAGTTTTCTTCCTTAGAATTACTTGTTATATATAATTCATAAAAGTACTTTTATAACGACTATAACTTTTTTGCCAAAATACCTCAATTTGAGGCACTCCCTATGTTATTTTCATAAAATTACGCTAGTCGGTAATTAAATTAGGAATTTATTCTAGGTAAAACACTAATAAGCCCAGACAATGCGTTACATGATGTCAGAAAATCCTCAACCTAGCATCAATTTAAACCAACAAATTTTGACTTTGTTTCAAGTTAGCAAAAAATCAAAAAAGTATATTTTATTAACTTATCTCCAAAACTATCAGAAAATGGGATATACCCTTTACCATATATTATTGAAGGAATAATTACTTTAAACTGTTTTTTGTGATATTTGGCCAGTGCAAATCAATTTAAAAAAAATCTTTTAAAGGTCAAAACATTGTAAAAATAAAAAAAGAGAAACAAGGATACTATTCTCCCGAGATATAAAACTGAAAGTAAGTGTAAAATTCAATCAATATGTTGAACGTATTATCGACAGAAGTATTTTGAAATGTTCTACTTTGTTGTCCAATATCCTCCCACGATTTTCAAAAGAACTTCGAATACTTACCGCAAACTTGAAGAGATTAATTCGTGTCACAATTGATTGTCTTCGACTGATCACACGAAATTCGATTTTGTTAGTCAAATCAAATCGTTTAAATTCAAATTTAGACGATGAATTTTCAGATGAAACTCTGAATCCATTTATTTTAGAAATGCCTGAAGCTTCTTCTGAATGTACTTTAAAATTATTCAAATTGTAAAAATTAAAATTTATAAAAAAAGTTTAATTATTGACTTGCATAAAACATTGGTCATAAATTTTAGGTTTTATTCAACATTATTTATAATAATCAGTCCACATATGTAAACATCATAGGTAGTCAATTATATTCCGAAAATCGTTGCTTACAACAAACAAAGATAACTAAGTACTTCTAAAGTAAACAACCATTTTTCTTACCCAAACATTGGCCTACAACAGAGAAAAACAGAAGAGAAATCAAATTTATAAATGAACTGACACGATAATACTAACAAACTTAACCAATCTGTGTCTTAAAAAATTATTAGCGAATTACGTTAAAATGAGATAATATTTTTAAATAAATTCTTCAATCAGAAATTTGAATTATTTCACTAAAGGGATATTGATTGACCTGTTTGTAAGAAACCAAAATGGCAGCTTTTCACCACATTTTAACTACTATAGAATGAATGAAACAAACAAATATGTGATATTAATATTTTCTGTAGATTCACATTTTCTCATTGAATAATGTAAAATTTTTATTCGGGCAATAATGAAAATTGTATATTAATAAAACATTTCACTGCTAATATTACATTTCGGCACAATAAATATATTTACAAAAGAAATCGTTACATAAAAGACTAAGTATAAGTTCGTCTCAGAACAATTGTTTATAAATAAAAATATGTGTTCAACATTTTTCGGCGTCTAATTAATTAAAATTGTAAGTTAAACAGAACAGAAGTTAAAATGTTATTTATTTTTCTAAAGTTGATATTTTTTGACAAATATTCAAAATACTTTTCAACGTATATCAAATTATTTAGCATCATTTAGAATAAGTTTCTTTGTACCCGGCAAAGTTCCAAGCTTGCATGGTCACATATCCATTATGAGTAGTATAGCCCGAAGTACAAGGTTGGCAGGAACCGTCCTCCCGATGCGAAATGAGATGAAGACGACCCGACCTGCCCAGAACCGGTGGAGCGGGCACAGTTAGTGTGACCTTGGTGTAGAATACACAGGGCTGGAGTAGGGTGAGGTGAAGAATATGACCCATACTAATCAGATCACAAGTGAGAGGTGAACGTCCTTTAAGAGATTGGACCACGCCGTCATCAATCATCTCTAACTACATGCGGAAGAGGAGACAGTGGCTTTGTAACACTGATGATCATGTTATTAGTTATACAATATTCTAATTAATATTTAACATTATTATTTTATGAGTGTTTCTTAATAATTGGTTATGTTCATATTTAAATATTTAACATTTACATTGTTTTCTAAACTAATAGGAATAAATTAATATATTATTATATATGTTTTTCATTTCAAACACAGTATACTACTACTAAAACTCAAGTAATATATTATATCATTGTAATAAAATTTATTAAAATAAAGCAAATTATCAAACAATTTCTCACCTGCATTGATACTTCAACTTTGCGCGATACACAATTCGAGGGAAATTGAATTCGAATGTTGTGATCTATTGTAGAGGAGAACGTTCCCCCTGCAGGTCCCACTTTGAAGATGTCCGGCCGATTTTGAATCATGTGACCCGACTCTGAAGGAGGTCGATTCTTGGACGATGAACGCACAGGTGGTCCTAATTCCTCCATTTCTCCACTGAAAGAAATTGTACACATATATTGTAACTTTGCTTATTAATATATTGCTTATTTTTGAAGAGTACCGAAGAAACATCTTTCAAAACTGAAACCTTATTTAACATACCATCGCCTCTGACGGATCACGTCATCCGACAACGAACGACTATGCATGAGTCTCTCCATTCTTGAACACACTCCCAAGAGCGCATGATCCGCGCGCATCACCCGCATATCCTGCAGTCTGCCATCGTCATCATCCGTTTCTCCCCTTCGGCCACTATTCTGCCTCTCCCGATGGGGTGCTGAGTACGGCTGTTCTTGTCGCCTATAGACCAGGTCGTGCAGGTTCTGATGCCGTGGGAGGGAATGCGACAGGTGAATGTGGCCGTTGGAGGGCTGTAGTGGGATTGCGTTGTTGTGATTGGTGATTGGCGGTGTGATTGTGGAACTTCCTGATGTGTTGAAGCTTTGAGGGGACACTAGAGGAAAAATTGGACCAATTATAAAGATGGTTTATAAAGAAGGCAGTATTAAAATCTTACGACACGGTATAGATGACATCAGTCCACTTTGATTAACGATATCAACGTGATCAATGGATGACTCCCACGCCTCCTTCTGCTGTGAATAGCGACTGCTAAGAACCTCCTTGTCCGCCAGGCAGGTAGCGTCCCGATAATGGTAGCGTTGGGAAGCGGTTCGTTCGGAGAGGTCCTTCATTGTTGTCGACTGTTCGTCTGATTCTGTAACGATGGGACAAATTAAGGAAACTATTAATGAAAGGTAGAAATGAATAATAAACAAAGTTGGCTTTGTTCTTTTTATTCAGATACAGTTTTTATTATTTGAAGAGTTTCAAAGACAATTGATATTCAATTAAAGTGAAGCAAATATTATCCAATGAATCATTTTAGTTAAACTATGTAGAAGTTTCAGAACAAATTGTAGAAAAGATTAACAATTAACTAAAATATTTGAAATAAACGTTCACTAGGAAAAGCTACTTACCAAAAAATTTGTTATCTTTTTGTTACCGATTTTCATTTATAAGAGCACTATTCTAAAAGTGTTTAGATGAAACGTTATTATCATTAAGTAAGAACAAAAAATAATCCAAAATTTATTTTCACCTCCTTTCTCCTCCTCGGCCATCTTAACTGCATTGACAACACTTTGATCTGCAACTTCAGTTCCACCCTGATCCGTAGTCATTGGATTCCCCTCGATATTGAGGAAGTCAAGATTGCCCAGGCCTCCGACCTCAGTCGGTAGGGCTGTTATTCGGTTGAAGCTAAGGTCCAAACTTCTCAAAGTCCTCATCAGCCGTATGTCCGGAGGTATGATCACCACCTGATTGTACTGACAGAAAAAGCGCTGCAGATGGCGCAGTTGGTACAACCCCAGGGGCAAACTCTCCATCATGTTATGCGATACATCCAGATGTCTCAAGGCCAACATTCGGTCGACGGACATCGATTTGATCCGGTTCTTGGCCAGATCAAGATGCTGTACCGAACCGGTGTCTGACGCGAAGGCCAGCACCCGGTTTTCACGCAGGTGTAGATGAGTCAGTTTTCCCAGACGTCCGAGTTGGTATGGCACCGAAGCGATGGAATTGTTGTCCATGTACAGACTGTGGAGAGATCGGACTGTCAGCAGCTGTTCGGGAAAGACTTCAAATCGATTGTCGGACAAATTGAACTCCCGTAGGGACTTGAGCTCTTGTACCGCGGTGGGGAGGTGTGTCAGTTGGTTAGAGCTGAGATTGAGAGTTGTGATGTGTGTCAGTCCACAAACCAGATCAGGGACGAGAGTGAAGTGATTGTCAGAGAGGTTGAGTGTGATCAGATGTGATTTCAGCTTCTTGATTGTGAAGGGTAAGCTAGACAATTGATTGCTCTGAAAACCGAAGTAATGCAAACCAAGTCTAGTGACACACCAACATTTTAATTATTTGATATTGCTAATTAGTTGTCTTCTTATTTCAGGCATACTATTGGAAATGAAGGTCTACTCTCTTACCTGCAATTCCAGATGATGCAATCTTACCAACTGACCAACACAGTGTGGCAATTCTTCAAATTTATTCTTCCCCAACTTAACAACACGAAGATACTGCAGTCGTGCTATTGCAGCAGGCAGACTACTCAACCCGTTATCCGAGAGGTCCATCACACGTAAGTGACTGCAATTGGCCAATGTGTCGGGCAGGGTCGCAACCTGATTGGTTGAAAGGTCGAGCTCTTTCAACCGTCGAAGTTGTCCTACTCTATGACTCAGACGTACAAGAGAATTCTTGGAGGCACGAAGCACTTGTACTCTTACAAAGTTGAAAATCTCTGGCGTTAACGACGTAAGATGCTGATCCATAAGATCGAGTTCAATTTGACCCCTTTTATTTACCTAGAAATGATCGGATCATAAAATTTGTATAACTACTGCAGAACGAATAAACTAAATTCATATATGCTATATTTTTTTATAGAATAATGCTTTGGAACATCTTATACGAATAAATGATCCACAAATAATAACTTTTATAATAATTTTTTAAACTCAAATTATAACATAAAAAACGCACCATTATTGAAATAAATAAAAACGATTAAAATAGATTTTATAAATCTTAATTTTTTACAAATGCTTACTTGAGCAATATTGAATGCTGCTTCAACCTTTAATCATAATATTGACAAAATTATTCGTTAACAAAAGCCTAGAATGTTTTATTTGAACATATTCTAAATTTAAAAATGTTTTCCAACAAATAATTAATTGCAAATTGTCAAAAGTTGAACAAAAATGAACGTTATTCAAAGTAAGAAAATATCATAAGGTATATTCCTAAATCACTAAAATGAAAACCTTCATATCAAACATCTACGGAACATACCTTTATTTTCATCCTGAAAACTCCATCATCCACGGCCTCCTCTCTAGAATTACCATCAACAATTCGGATATCCTGATCTGGAGGAAAGGCTCGGGCAAGATCGGCTTGAGCTCGATCCATTAGATCAAAGTTAAGCTATACAACTTGTGTAAATGAAATACTTTCAAGGGCTATGAACAATGGGTGTGGCAACTGATTCAAACCCGGAAAGAAGTAACATAACTTTGTGGATGGAAGAAGCTGCTTCTATTTGCTGCGAAATGAGATTGCTAAATTGGATCAGTAGAAGCCTTGTTTGCCTCCACGTACCGTACAGCTGTATTAATTATGCACCATTTTGGAGTGGAAAATGATGAGCAAATAGTAAATCATATCCCAGATGTCATCAATAATTAACCTTTATTCACCCAGCAACAATATACGCTAGCATTTAAAGATGGTAAGGCTTTAAGAATATCTAAATGTGTATAATTAAAAAATAATGTGATTGTTATACATGTAGTTGTAATTCGATTTGTAATATATCGATTTTTATCAAAATTAAGAGTGGTTTATATATTATATTACTAGATGGTTTTATTAAAATGAAGTTTGCAAAAATATTTTCCACTTTTAGATAGATATTCGTAAGATCATTGTATATATTATCTATACAACAAATTCAAAACTTTCAACAAATATCTAATTTAGTGAACATGTTAATTTCAATAATTTTTACAAAACCAGAATTTCAATTAACCTACATAGCATTTTATGTAGTAAAATTTATTCGAATTTTAACTAAATTACATATTTTGTATATTTAATAGATATTTAATAAATACAAATTAATAAGAATTATTATAAATTATTATTAAATCTTTTGCATCAGCATTGTAACTACAAAAATACATTATGGATAAAATAAAAATGCAGATTTTATTTTAGTAGTACAAAACATGGACCCCGTTTCATAAAAATAATTAATTTTCTACTTAAGTTATTTTTGTGAAACTCATTTTTGACCTAAGTAAAAAAGTAATTTAATTTTTCACTTAAATTGCTTTATGAAACGGGGCCCATGATTACTAAATACTCCTGTACTTTAGCTTTTCGCTTATAATAATTACCTAACCCAATTAATATAAGAACTGTAAATGTAAACATAATCGTAACAAAATTCAACCATAAAGTTGATCAAAAATAATAAAATCACTCAACACTAACATACATAATACAGCCAAAAAATAGGTGTCAGATTTGTAACTTGAAAATAAAAGAATAAAATCATATTTATTGATAAACAAAATATATTTATTCACATTAATAATTGTTATAATCAAATCTAGAAAATTACGGATATTAGTTGTCAATAGGAATCAAAATTACTCAAAATTTATGAGATTCGAAATAATTCAGATCAATATATTAAAACAATATCTAATGGACAATTATTTTTTTAATTAATACAATTAAAATATGGAATATGACAAATATAAAGTGGATTTGAAAATATGTAAATTAAAACCAAATATAGTTGCACACAATGCTATATTTTCCAATAAAAATATACATAGTATATTATTTTTATTTTAGGATATGTATATATTACATGAGGTGAGTGTAGAGACAGAATAGTGAAATATACATACAACGTATGTAAGCATAGGACAAAAATATATATTGTATACACAAAAAGACAGATCACAGTTAGTATGCAGATTTACATTTTAATAGTTATTCACAGATAAAATACTCAAAAACAATTGATTTTCCAATGAGTGAAAATTATACATGAAGTCAGTATTAGCTCTAATTACACATTACACAGATGTAAAAAATCCATAAATAATTTGTAAAAGTGTGTTTTATGAATAAATTCAATTACAAATAATAAAGCCAGAATTCTTCTTCTTCCTCCAAAATCGTGACAGTCAGGAATCAGAATCGATATCTTCAGCATTCTCCTTGCCAGCTTTATCTTGTCTTCCTTTCCTTCCACGATCCTGGACAGCAGGAGAAGGTGTAGCGTGGACCAAGATTGTATGTTCCGACAATCTAGCAGCCCTCAATCTCACCTGTTCCGGAGTTTTGGGCGGCAGCGGCTGATATTCCAGTATGGGGGAGGGCGGTTGAGCCGTTGCCTTGTGCCATGTGGGGGAGGAACTATGGCGAGCTCGCAAACCTTTTCGGGGGTTCCTCTTTCTGGGGGTAGCAGCTGAAGAGTCTGCCTGGAAGATGAGCGGCACCATCCCGCGTGGTAGAGTGTGTTTGCGTGAAGAGGAGGGATCCTTGCGAGATGTCGAGGGCTTATGTCCAGTAAGAAGCGGGAATTGAGAAGTGATCTGTGTGAGGAACGGTCCAAACGTGGATAAAGTACGAAACTATTGTATCCATTTATCGAGTCAACATAACTTACAGGCCAGTCGAATTAGGTGTTGACCTAGAAAAAATAGCGTATTGCTGAAAATTTGCCCGAACCATGTGTAATTGGACCGAATAAAATATTAAGAATTCACAATTTTTTGCCCAAAACGGATTGTTGATACTATTCTGTTCCCGTCCATTTACTAACGTTTCATGGAAATTGTCAACTTTACACTATGTTTTCTAGATCCCTGTTCTTTTGGACCAATTTTACGGGACAATTAATTAGAGTAATATTTAAAAAAATGCGTAATAAGATTTTTTTATTTTCATTAAAAATGTTTTTATTTAGCTACTAAAACAATAATTGAAGTATTCTGTATCAATAATAATGAATTGTAGTGATCTAAAACATATTTTTTATTTTAAAAGGCATTAAGAATCAATAAAATGTCCACAAATTGTAAAATAAAACCTACTGTGCGATTCAAATTACCTATAGTAAAAAATTTCGATTAATAAAATCACATAATTGAAAGGTCTAACTCATACAAAGTAATCAATTTTAGCAAGAAAAGCCAGAAAAGTGTGAAATGGTATAGAAATGTCTTCAAACAGCTTTCTCACCCATTTAAAATCATTTGTAGGAACGGTCTCAACCCCTGGGTGTTTGTCTGAAGAGAAGACGGGAGATGGAGGATTCACATTTCGAGAGAAAGGAGGTTCAACAAAGTTAAGAGATGGCCATTGGGAGTCTATCTTTTTCTTCTTGCAACGAGGCATTACAGATACTTCGGGAGGACAGATTTTAATACATCGATGACACAGTTCTGAAAAGTAGTTTGATACCAATTGCTTAAAAATTGCGTATCTATTAATGAATTTAGAATAGCATGGAAATCAGTTAAATGAAACATATTAATATTGGAATGACCGTATTGTAGTCGCTTTTTAGATAACCGTAATAATTAAATGGAAATAAGGAAGGGGGTCTAATCTAGTGATCTAACACTTTTAATTATTTTATTAAATGTAATAATATGGCAATATATATATATTAGAATGGTTCATATAGTTTGCTTGACTAAGCATTATCAAGATTTTTTATAGGATTCAGAAATATTATATTTACTTTGTTTACTATCTTGACTATACCCAATATTCTGTCAGAAAGACATATAATAAAAAAATACAAGTTTGAATTAATCCTTATCAGTGAAAAATAAATAAAAATAATTTTCGTAACTGTAGCAGTTAACTTAACAGATTCTTATATCACTTTTAATGTAATTTACCTGTATAATTTTATTATGTGACTCTCTGACAAGCACCGAAATATTAAATATTGTGTTTTAATTATCTTTAATATAGATCATTTATTAATCAACATAAATTTTGTTTGAAGATAATATACACCACCAATATATAGATCATTATCTTACTGATAATATGTATTTGATCAATTGGAAAGAATAAAAATACTATGAATATAAATATAAATATGATATATTTGGTATATATTCTTCAATATTTGGAATAGTATTGAAGAATGTATACGAACAATGTTAATAGTAATTCTGTAAAATAAGATAAAGTTATAGTAAATAATATGATAAATAAACCTACAAAATTATTGAGAAACAGAGTTTATTAAAACATATATTTAAGGTTATAACCTAAACAAAAAGCCTATTAGCCAATAACATTATTTTACATGCATTATCTGTTGCAATTACCATCAGCCAAAACATTTTTATTCTCTATTTTTGTGACCTTTGGATAAGTACTATCATAATCGAAATAGGTGACATTCATCAAGATGACTATATCAAATACAATTGAATCTCAATCCATGTTAGTTAATCAATGTCGTGTCAATCAATTACTTGCTAGTCTGATTGGCAAACACAAAAAAAATCAAGTGATTATATGGAATCTGTCGCAACTTCTATTCTGACAAATTGGATTGTTATAAATTACACAAACTACCTGAACTTAATTTAAGTAGTGCAGCTCTTCCAAATATTATTAAACCAGATGATGCCATGGATTATACATATGTATCTATTTTATCAGACTAACAGACTCATTATTAGTAGTAAAGAGAAATAACTTCCCACTGACATTCATTTTAATGAAGTGCATGCCAGATTCATATGGCAAACCACTGCTTCTACATTTTGCGTCCATATTCAAAGAAATGTACCTCTATAAAACAAAAAATGTCATTCTGGATGTTTTTTAATCTTCAATATGATGTTGATGCTATTCTTGAACATTCCCCCCATGCAATGAAATATCTTTCTTAGATGAAGAAATAGTGGTTATTGTTCATTTCCATTCTATTCAACACTGCTAGACAATTACAATAACAATTTGTATTAAATTTAATGCAACAACATTCAGATCGAATACTCCTGTTGCCTTTAAGGATCAACTTGGTTTTCAAGTTCACCTTCAGAAATAGAATTGGCTAGAGGAAATCATTCACAAGGTTCAAAATTGTCACCTGGATAAAGCAAGAGAAGTAAAAGCAGCAACTAGATCACCTTTTCAAAAAGTATAACACATTAATAAATGTGTATGTACACACATAATTTTAAAATGTTAATGATTCTCAATTTTTTCTTTATAACTCTGGATGGAGGGTGTTTGAGAGACAGCTCATAAACTTAGGAGGGCTAATAAAGAATTTAAAATCAATACTTTTATTGAGACCTCATTATGTGCACGTTCGAGAGAGTAGTCATAAAATATTGATCTGGCTAAAGTTTAATGAGGGCAGGTACCACCTTGTGAAGTGCTCATTAACTCATTCTTCCAGTTATATTAATGGCATTCACTTCCTTGGCGATTTCTCACACACGCACATTCCTTTAGTGTTCTCATACACACACATGCATGAGGTATGTTCCATCGATACAGACACACATCAATTTTGTTTCCATGAATCAAAACAATTTTGATGTTTCCATTTATAGTAAAAAGGGAATTTCATGTTTATGAGCGCTTCGATTATGATGGCTTAATGAGGTTGTCTTCTGAACACATTTTATGAACCCTCATTAAAATGTTTATGAGGTGCTAATTGAGCACGTTTATGAGCATGTCTCTCGAACACCCTCCAGGATGTCTAGCTAGCACACTCAATATATTCCGGAATTATCCCTCAAACTTGATCAAAACTTACAAAAAAATAGAAAATTTCTGGAAATTTAGACTCTGTATATCTGTCTAACAATGTGTTCAAAAGATTTATAAATACATTCACTTATGGTTATGTAAATGGAAAAATTCTTTTGTCAACAGTATACATTCATTAGGTTATAATTTATTAAAAAACAAAAAATAAAATTCAAAATTGGCAGAAAATAAAATTTTAGTTAATCTGGGAGCTCATTACAAAATATTTCACCCCATCACACCAAGAAGGTTTGACACCATTAAATGGTGGGCAATGGGAAAATGTCAGCTGTACTCCACCTGGGGATTGGTTTGAAACACAGATTAATACTGTATTTATATGGAAAAACAAAAATGCTCTTAGGTCCAAATCAATCCCAGCTGAAAGTGTATTTTTCAATGGTCTAGCTGATCTATAACATTTAATGAGGTCAAACCATTTGGGTGTGATGATATGAAATCTTCTGTTGTGAGCTCCTGGTCTAAGGAGTTTATAATAAATAAAAATCAGCAGAAAAGCTAATTTCAGAAGTTTATATATAAATTTAGTATGTAAAAAAAATTATTTAATAAATATAATTCAAATTGGCAGAAAATGTTAAATATGTTTTTATATGTATATTTTTTACTGCAAATAAGGAAATGGTTTAAACAATATATAACAAAATTTACTGACTTTCAAATAAATTTACTCACAAACTTTTCTACTCCACAATAAATTTACTGACCATGGGTACCAACAAAAATACCAACAAACAGTTTTAATAGCATATTTGTTTAATATTTTTGAAAAAGAATAAATTTTTTAATTATTTTATATATTATAAAAATTTAAAAATTGATCAAAATTATAATACACATAATATGAGTATTTGTTACCTGCTATTATTAATTTGTTTTATATACCAGATACCAGAGACATTCAGTGGTCTATGCACTTTGCTAAAACAAGTTTAAATATCAATATGTGCTTATATTTTTAGTCAAAAAAAGGTTTGTAAAATTTTTTTTTTTTAAATTAAAAAATTTGGCACTTTTTTGTTATTTACCCGCATTTTAATTTTTTTTTAAAAACCTGAATTTCCCTGTATTTATAAAAAATATTAATATATATAGAATTATAGTAAAATATTTTTTTGAACATCAAAAATGTGTATAAACATTGAAAACATTGGATTATCAATAGTAATTAAATTGATACAAAGCTTTAAACCAACTTTTTTCTAGACCCAGGAGCCAGTTCCACCACACTTGAACATCAAAAATGTGGTAAAAACATTGAAAACCTATATAATCAATATTAATAATAATCAATCAATATATATTTGATTATCCAAAATTAAAAATAATTATCAAAAAAATTATTCTTTTATGTTATACTGAAATATACTTCATTTTATAAATAAAGGGAAATGCTAGTTTTTTTTTAAATTTAAAAATGCGGGTAAATATTGAAAAAGCACCAACAATTTATATAACAGTACTAGCAGCACTTTTAAAAAAGAGCAATGATTTATGTTTAAGTATCATTGTCATATTTGCAGTTCAGAGGAACAAAATACATGGAATGCAACCTGCAGGTTCTTCAGTTTAGACATTTAAACATTAATAGTTTGCAGTTAAATAGATGTCTAAATGGTGAGCAAAAATTGTAACATTTATTTATGCTTATATATATATTTTATTCACATTAAATGTATTAAATTTTAATTTAACCTTTTTCTGATGGTATGTAAAAATACAGATTTTCAAAAACCTGTTAATTGCATTTCCATTTGCTGAAAATTTCCAAATATTTGTGACATTGATAGTTTTGAGAATTCCAAGTTTAGTCTAATTCAACAATTATATACAATATGAGGGCATTTACCCAGCCAATAAATAATCTAATATTGAGAAATCCA